>JAIQCU010002354.1:0-12468 GCA_022114935.1 Leptestheria dahalacensis
TTACCGCTGGATTCATATCTAATGTCTGATAGTTTGGAAACTTAATTGTGAGGAAATCTCAAGAGTCTGGACCCTCAAAGGACCAAGGCTATTAGTAGACTAATAATATCAATCACAAATAGGTTAAATACTAAAAATATATTGAAGGTACCTAACAAAAGGTGCCACAGGGGAAGTGGCGACGAGCTTGGTTGATTCTCAACAGAATCTGCCTGGGATGCGATGAGTCAGCCCGTCAATCACTCAACAGCGCCGCCCTTAAATGGACTAAGATTCACTCAGGTTTCTCGTTTCAAGAATGAAAAACAAACTGACAGCGGGGAAGAGTAAACAGTGTACTGTCATTATCATTCAAAACCTGCTTCATCTATTTAATGAAAAAAAAGCGATCCGTTACGTGATTTAAAAAATCGGACCTCAATATAACAGTCAACTTATAAACCTTGTATTTTAGAAACTAGATGAATACGTAATGATTTGCCAGATATAAATTCATCAATCTAATTAGATTTAAATTTTTTCGCCGACCTGTAATCGGTATTGAATGACATTTGGAAACAAGTTAAAAGGTATCGACACTAGCGCCTCTAGCTGTTCCATATGTGCCAATTCCATCCACATAGTTTTGGCCAACTCGTTGTCACGCTCTGGTTAACATAGTTTGCACTATACAGTAATGTCTTATAATGTAATCGATAATGTTTAATATAAATTGATGTCCATGAACTCGGAGTGGTTACTCATGACATAGTTATGTAAATCACCTTTTGCCTTTCATATGTGTCTCTTCTTTGGGGTTTCAGTTTTGTTTGTTTGTTTGTTTGTTTGTTTGTTTTTAGATTGACGGTCCCCATTTTAAGCACCAAGCATATACCTTACTGACCATATCAAGGTCTTCCGTTATTTATCGTTAAATAATACAAAAGAAACAAACAAACAAACAAGGCAATAAACCCACCAATCAACAAATCAACCAACAAACAAGTCAACAGGTCAACCAACCGACCGATGAACAAGCAAACAAACAACCATGCAGATCAACAAACAAACAAACAATCGAATAGACAAAAGCCTAAGAACCAAACCAGTCAGCAAACAAACAAGTAATTAAACAAGCAACCAAAGAGACAAATAAACAACAAACAAACGATCGACAATCAAACCAATCAAGAAACAAACGTAAACAAACAGACCAACAAATAAAACAAACAAGCAAATTCTTCAACCAACCAACCAACCAAACAAACAAGTAAGCAGCCAGCCAAGCAATTAACAAGCAAACAAACTAATACGCAGACCAACAACCAAACGAACAAACAAAAAAAACAACCAGCAACCAAACCAATCAACAAAGAAACCTTAACAAACAGACCAACAAATAAACAAACAAGCAAATTCGTCAACCAACCAGCCAATCAACAAGCAAACAACCAACCAGGCCAACAAACTTTCTAACAAACAAAGAAGCAAACAACCAACCAAGCAATTAACAAGCAAAGAAACAAGTATGCAGACCAACAAACAAACAAAAAAGCAAACAAACAAACAGGCAAAAGATCAACAACTCAACCAATCAACAAACAAACAAGTAAAACAAACAAGCTACCAAACAAACGATCAAACAAACAAAAGAACAACAACCAAACCAGTCAACAAGCAAACAGACCAACAAATAAGCAAACAAGCGAACACATCAACCAAACAACCAATCAACAAACAAACATGTAAACAAACAAGCAACTAAACAGACCAAAAACAAACAAACAACGACCAACAACCAAATCAATCAACAAACCAAACAACCAACCAGGCCAACAAATTTTCTAACAAACAAAGAAGTAAACGTCCAACCAAGTAATTAACAAGCAAAGAAACAAGAAAATAAACAAGCAACCAAGCAACCATCCAACCAGACAAACAAACAAACAACCATGCCAACAAACTTTCTAACAAACAAAGAAGTAAAGAACCAACCAAGCAATTAACAAGCAAAGAAGCAAGTATGCAGACCAACGAACAAACAAACAAACAAGTAAAATAAACGTAGCATAACCATCCAACCAGACAAACAAACAAACAAACAACCAACCAGGCCAACAAACTTTCTAACAAACAAAGAATTAAACAACCAACCAACCAATTAACAAGCAAACAAACAAGTATGCAGACCAACAAACAAACAAACAATCAATCAAACAACTNAACAACCAGCAACCAAACCAATCAACAAAGAAACGTTAACAAACAGACCAACAAATAAACAAACAAGCAAATTCTTCAACCAACCAGCCAATCAACAAGCAAACAACCAACCAGGCCAACAAACTTTCTAACAAACAAAGAAGCAAACAACCAACCAAGCAATTAACAAGCAAAGAAACAAGTATGCAGACCAACAAACAAGCAATCAAGCAGCCAAACAACCATCCAACCAGACAAACAAACAAACAAACAGAAAAGCAAACAAGCAAATAAACAAGCAGCCAAACAACCATCCAACCAGACAAACAAACAAACAAACAACCAACCAGGCCAAACTTTCTAACAAACAAAGAAGTAAACAACCAACCAAGCAATTAACAAGCAAAGAAACAATTATGCAGACCAACAAAAAAACAAACAAACAATTAAACAGACAAACGGACAAGTAAATAAACAAGCAACCAAGCAACCATCCAACTAGGCAAACAAACAAACAAACAACCAGGCCAACAAACTTTCTAACAAACAAAGAAGTAAAGAACCAACCAAGCAATTAACAAGCAAAGAAGCAAGTAAGCAGACCAACGAACAAACAAACAAACAAGTAAAATAAACTAGCATAACCATCCAACCAGACAAACAAACAAACGAACAACCAACCAGGCCAACAAACTTTCTAACAAACAAAGAAGTAAACAACCAACCAACCAATTTTCAAGCAAACAAACAAGTATGCAGACCAACAAACAAACAAACAAACAATCAATCAAACAACTAAAAGAGCCAGCAAACCAAACACGCAAAAAACAATAGAAGCAATAAAAACAGAGCGCGATGATTGGCGCTCCCTTTTAAGTGCATCCAGTGGCCTCTATATTTCTTCCGCTTGAACAAAAGGGAAAAAAACTAGAAATCCTCGTGAAAAATGGACTTGAATAACAAACAGAAGAGGCAAAACACACACAAGAGAGAAACATAAGCTTGATACAGTGGCAAGAATACATCAGGGCAGAAGGAGCGCGGGAGGTTTGAAAGAGTTACACCAGATGAAAAACTAGTTTCACTTGCGGCGCTGTCATTGTTCCCAGAGAGAATTGCGCATGTCAAATCTACATATGCACGGCTCTCATCTTTCGGCTGACATGAAAATTTGTTCTGAGGAACTGTTTTCTCCTGTCCGTATTCAAGTAGTTTACAAGCTGTTTATTTGCCAGCCGCTACCGTTTCTACTGATATTGATGGCTCCCTGTCCCTTTCCATGCCGGCACTGTATATGCATACAATGTATGCGCGGTTATCGTTTGAATAGATTTAAGGTAGATTTCTTAATAATCATATTATACTAATAATATATCAATATAAGAGATAATAATAAAAAAGAACTGCACATAAACTGGCGCGGGTAATTCGACCTTTGTAACCTGACTTATCCCAAGTATGTTATGCGAGACTAACAAATGGACTATATACTGCAATTACGGTTATATATACAACTGTTACGGTGGGACTTTCTACAGGTATGTGTCATCATAAAGTTGGGCATCACAAAAGGGACACCCCATTATTTAGCGACTGGCAGCAGAGCGTCCAAGATGTTAGTCATTTTAACCATTACAGCGAAGGTCGAAATTAAACTGATTAATTACTAGTTAAGTAAATTAATTATTGAATTAATAAAATTACAGTATTGTAAAATGAACTTGTATTGTAATTTGTGTTCAGCTAATTTGAGGTAACTTTAAACTATAAGCAAAGTTTACATGTCGGTCGAGATTGCTTTGTCAAGAATCCTTGAACTTTTATGAATCTTGACATTTTATTGCTTGAACCATATTGCCTGTCATATATAAGGGAGTCAAGTAAGATGACTTACATGCGAAATATGCTAAGAACCCAAAATTAATTGACATCTTTTAATTACATGTTCAGAATGCATTTCGTGATACCTGCACGGTACACGCCAATTAGGCAAATTTCGTTGAATAAGTTCCAGAACGTGTGGGTCATTCAACATGGAGAATGTAATTATATTGTCAAGGCAAACACCCGCTGCGTGTAAGTCTTTTGAATGTAATTACTTTCGCGGCTTCCACGCAGTGTAATAGTTTCAACGGGAGGTATATTGTCAAATCCCAACCGGCCTCCACAAGGTAAATAGACAGATAGATAGATAATTAGATAGATAGATAGATAAATAGATAGACAGGTAAATAGGTAAAGTAGATAGATTATGGAAAGATAGATAGACAGACAGAAAGTTAGATCGACAGATAGGTAAAATAGCAGAGAGATAGGTGGTAGATAGATAGATAGATAGATAAATGGGTAAATAAATAAAGCAGATAGATAGATAGATACATAGATAGATAGATAGATAGATAATAGTTACAAATAGTTACAAATGTGGTTTGGGGGCCAGCTGGGATCTGATAATATGCAAACGGGAGACGTGGTTCATTTTTATTCCTGGATCTTATAAACTAATTAACATTAAAAAAAAATTACTGATAAATACAATTTAAATTTATGTGTTTATTTTTCAAATGATAGGCGAGAGAATTAGAAACAGAAGATGAGCACAATCACTGAGAATCATTTCAGTGCTGCGAATCTCGGTACGAACGCCACCAGTTACGAGAACGGCACAACGTGGGACGATTCCGGCGGAATTCCGGCTTACATGAGTCTCTTGATGAGCTCCGTTTGCGGACTAATCCTGACCGTGGGTTTGGTGGGCAACTGTCTGGTACCAGTGGTCATTTGGAACAACCGCGACTTGCGCAATTCCACCAACCTGTTCCTGCTCAACTTGAGCATTGCCGACGTTCTGGTGCTCTGCTTGTGCATGCCAACGGCCCTGGTCGAGATCCACACCGATCCTGAAATATGGATCCTGGGTGAAATTCTATGTAAGTGGCAAACAATTCAACAATAACACATGTTAAAATCAATATTGTAATTAGTTATATAACCTTAAGGTTGAAGTGGATTTGAACCAAAACAGATGCAGGCTCTTTTATACAGAAGTTTAGATTCACAGCCCCTTTAAAATCAGGTTTAAGCAGTTTAAAACGATAGATTAGTAAAATATAAGTGCAATTTCAATTTGATTATCAAAGCAGATAAGTAATGAAATTATATATAACTAAAAGTGACGGCTAAATAAATCACACCAATTAAAGAAAAAGAAATACCAAAGTCAAATGGCTTTAACCAAAGATAAATGAACTAATTAGTTAATAATCAACTTAAACTACTGAACTATACAAAATATTACAATTGAACTACAAATAAAAAAGGAATTAGAACAGCAGTTGGCAGGTCAATGTTTGCAACTGGAAAGTATATCTTTCTCTCTCACGGGGCTTATTGCCATCAGTCATGATGCATGAAATGCGCAACAGAGAGAAAAGACACGTTGCTGATGTAATTATAATTCACTTTTAATGACGCATTGTTTGTTGGAGACGCTGGAAATAGTACGCCTCGGGCAGTCTTAATTATACATCCTTCATCTCGCGCGCAGCCAATAAACAGCTTTGCTTGTTGCCTCCCCGTGAAAAGCCAAAACACTGGGGGCTTGCGAAAAGGCTCTAAAACTCCGAAACATAATAAACAGGAGACGAAATAAAAG
This sequence comes from Leptestheria dahalacensis, assembly GCA_022114935.1. NCBI lineage: Eukaryota > Metazoa > Arthropoda > Branchiopoda > Diplostraca > Leptestheriidae > Leptestheria > Leptestheria dahalacensis. Next base: position 5,837 of record JAIQCU010002354.1, read on the forward strand.
TGTTGACGTCATCCAGCTCTTGTTCACACAGCTCCACTTGTTGACTTGCACAGGAATTTTAAATCTAACTCTCAAGAATTCTCCGACAATATGCGTCCAACTTAGCAGATCGAGGAAGGAGGACCTGCTGAGCAACCTATACTGCTAACCCGTCTACCTACCTGCTGGATCTGGGCGAGTATCAGCAGTTTCAGCAGTAGCCCGCCTTCATAAGCAACCAAGTCCTGGAACTAGGGCTGGATGAACTGTTGGTAAACCTGCTGGTTCATTATAGCATTCGAGCAGGGCGGGGAGGATTAACACTGCCCGAACTCTTGGGCGGATTGCAAATCCCCGTCTTTCTTTAGCGTAAACTTGTTCGTCAATAGGCAAGATCTCTCATTCATTTGTTTGATGGAAACTTGAGTAGCTGCAAGGTTATCGTCGTAGTTTATAGATATATATGCGATTGGTCGCTATATTAGAGTAAATACAGTTACAATACACGGGTATGGCTATGGATTGTACTGTATACAACGTCAACAGCGTCACAGTATATACTATTGCTGTTTTATCTTATACAAAGTTTACCGTTATATTATTATTGGATTGAACTGCGTGATATTAACATTATATTATACTTTTATATTGTACAAATTATACGTTTTCTCACTATCGAAGTATATATATTATATGTTTGACTTGAATGATAATATTAGATATACTATATAACATGAATAGTAACACACAACAATGTATTCGCGTGACATGTTATGCTACGTATATATTGCCTGTCACTATTACAAGTATGACAATAACACTTGCTACGGTGAACAATACTAGCTATTAATTAATATACACATTAATTTAAACACATCAATATTATGTTATGAATATACGTCATATCCCAGTCTTCATCTTTTGGGTTTGTAGCTTCTCTAATTCTCACTACAGGTGGATTTTATCCTCAGCAGGTTCCTTTTTGAAAAAGCTTTGACCACTGCCCGAAATCCTGGGCGGATTGCAGATCACTATATACTCTTATTTGATTCGTCTTGAAAATTCTTTTCAATAATTTTTTAAAACAACACATAACGAAAAAGGATAACACTGTTTATAATTTGTAAAAAATAGCATTACATATTTAAATTACAGAAAAACTAATAAAATAAAATGTTAACCTTAATTTAAAAAATTTAGTTAGAAAACTACGTTTTTTTTTTAAACCAGAAATGGAATGTCCCAGAAAGTCTTGTCGAGTATGAGATTACTACACGTGGTTATAAATCTCGTATTTAACGACGCCGGACTGACAAGTCGATTTACAGAGAAATTCCATTTCGACCATTCTTTTTCAACTTTTTCAAAAAACTATCCACAGTTTGCATACCTGAGTCAACATGCGCATTTACTACTTTTCACATTAAAGGTTAACATACTATTTACCATAATACTACGGATATAATATGCAACATTCATATAGTAACACAAAATGTTATATTATCGTAATATGTTATACAATATATCGTTATTGGCGTGTATACAATATATGTAATGGCTGGATAATTATAAGATACAATACTAATACGTTATGCTATGAGTATATGTTTTATCACTATTACAGCAAAGCATACGGACAGTCTAACAGAGCAAAATAAGGTTCTAATGGTTTCGGAATGATGAATCTTTTAATTTCGGAATTTTATTTTGGCAAAACTAACACTCCGATCTGAACGAAACTTGGCTAATGTATAAAGTGCTACCAGGCCTACAGTCAGTATTTTTTGCTCTGTTATATCTGTGAAAACGTGGGTGCTATAAGCGATCAACTTCTTATTCAAACTTCTATTTGAACAATTTCAATTTAAACCCTTCGCTAACGCAATTCGTGTACATATATGCACGTGTTACGCAATAAATAAGGTAACTGCTGAAACTGTTGATGCCCAAATCCAGCAGACAGACGGCTTTATAAGTAGGTCGTTCAGCAGATTCTCCAGCTGCTGGTTTTTGCATTAGAGGATGGGCAGGGAACTGCTGAAACTGCTGATATTCGCTCAAATCCAGCAGGCAGACGGTTAGCAGTAGGTCGCGTTCAAGTGGTTTTTGCGTTGGTAAAGTGGTAATCTATATTGTCCATTTGCAGGTAAGACAGTTCCTTTCGTGGAGCAGACTGTAGCGCACGCTTCGGTTTTGACCATCCTGGCCATCAGCCTGGAACGCTATTACGTCATAACGCGTCCCTTACGAGCGGGATACACGTGCACTCGGATGCGCGCTTTGTTTGTTATAGTGGCCATATGGATCTTCGGCTGTGTTACTACAAGGTAACAACAATCGGTCTTTTCATATGCTAGCTCGTGTCACACGCATATATAGGCTTCGTTTCCTCTCGTTACGTAAAGAAATACCCGTAAATTAAAAATACAACTTGTAACTTGATTGGAAACTAGGATAATTAATACGAGAATGCTAAGTAATGAATAAACAACTGTATGTAGCACGTTACGGAATTACTATACACCTGTATCTTAATCTGTGTCAATCTAGAGCCAAAAAAGGGGGTTCTCAATGGTAGGAGACGACGGGGTCTTTTTAAATTTAGAATTTTATTTCAGCTAAACTTACCATCCGATTTAGATTAAATTTTACTAGCGTATAAAGTACTAGCAGTTCTACGCTCGGTATTTTTTTGGCTGTTATATCTTTGAAAACTTGGGTACCATAAGCGATCAACTTGGCCCCAGCAAGAACCCTTTTTATGATATTAACGGTACTGTATTACATACAACTTAAACGGTGCCACATATCCACGGCTAGTCCAAATGAATACGTCCAAATGGTTACGAACCCCCTTTCGTGTATATTGCAGCCCCATGCTGTTCATAGCGACCTACGAAGCCGGCGATGAGGATCACAATTCGACCTGCTCTACGGCGGCCGACACGCTGTGGCCGAAACTGTACTTCGTCAGCGCCATCTGCGTTTTCTTCTTCCTGCCGCTCCTCATCCTCATCGTAATCTACTCCGTCATCGCACGACATCTGGTGGCGGAGCCCAAGACCAACTGCCGGCAGAGGCGCGCTCGAGGAACGGCCCAGGAGAACCCTAACTTGAAAACCAGGCGCCAGGTTCGCTTTTACCGTCTCTCATCGTCTCTTGACCGTTCGTCGGTTAATTCTTTACAATACCTTGTCCTTCGCATAACATGAAATTTTTTCACTCTTACATATTTGTCCAAAGAGCTAGATTGGAAGTTATAGGGCGTCTGCATGTGAGACGTGCCCATTCCAAGTGTGCATATGTAACTGACACTTGGCTTACTTTTTGCCCTGAGGGCATTAAAGGGTCGCAAACCCGAACCCTACCGTCTGCCTTGAGGGCAGAATTAAAGCCAGGGTCCGTTAAATTAAACCAATTATACGGCTGTTGTTGCAAATCATAATGCGTAGTTCCTATTCCTGCACATCTGGGAATCAGTTCTACATTCATGGGTTCTTGTATCAGATTCCATTGCTACGTCTATGGAACGATTGAGACGATTGTGCTAACTTGCAATGTTTTCGGTCAGGTAGTGGCAATGCTGGGTGCCGTGGTCGTTTTCTTCTTCATCTGTCTTCTCCCGTTCCGCATCTTTACGCTGTGGATCATCGTCAGTCCCGCCGAAGAGATCGAGAAGCTGGGCTATGAAAACTACCACAACGCACTCAACTTCTGCCGCGTTATGTTCTACCTGAACTCGGCCATCAACCCCATACTTTACAATGTGATGTCATCCAAATTCCGGTCTGCTTTCCTCAAAGCCCTCGGTTTCAGCTGGAGGAAGAAGAGGTTACTGCGCCACTTGAGCCGGCAGAGTACCTTCAACACGACCAGTTCTGCAATGACCTCCACAACAGCTTCATCGAGGATTCACAGTGGTACTCGTATTTCTTGCTAATTGAACTAATAGAGTTCATCTTGTATCGCTTCTAGCTATGCTATGATTGCTTCATCTTATGCCACCCTAGACGACATTTCAAATCAAAAGCTGTAACTGGTTATCGTAAACTGTAATCTGAATGATTCTATGTGCAGGGAACGCTGAAACTAGAGGTGCGGCCGAGATAGTGAAAAACATGGCGGCAGCTCGTGAATTCATATTCACGCAGCACGCCCACCAGTACGGCCGGCAGTCAAGCCGGGCCAACGGTTTACGGGTTAACGGCGACAGTGTGGTTAAGCCGCTGATGACTTCAGTTATCAACCAGACGCATACCCAAAAAGACAGCTACGTTTAAAACTTTGATAGGAAACACGTTAATCTGTCATTACCTTTCAAGTTACCTTGATGAAGAGTTAAACTGAACTGATCTCATTTGTCCGTTGTGAATGCGTTCTTGTTACATGCAACTCTTTTGTGTTTCTATATTCTACACGTGAAAGACTACCTCTGAATCGTCGGCGTGGCTTTCGTTTTAAGTTTCTGGTCTACGTTAACCAGTTGATCGTGCCATCACACCTTCCACGTCATTATCGTTCCGCCATATTCAAAACTATGACGCACAACTGTACAAACCTTCGAATAAAAGGTGTTAAAACAGTATATTGCAATTCCAAGTGACAGTTTTTTTTAATGTTAAAAACAAATTGTTTCACAATGTCAAAAGCGTATCACAGTCAGTGACAGAGGGTTTATGAAAGAACTCTGTAAAAGTATCGTTTACCTTTTTGTCTTAAACATTACTTGCAATTCGGGAGAATCCCAGCAGGCAGCAAAACGCGAAAGAGCAGAAGCTTCAAGCCAGCAAGTAATCTTTATAGCCTCGAAGTGATTTCAACTGCTTTTTCAGCGTTTTGACAAAATCAGTCGGCTGGATGAGGATGGTTATAGCCCTGCCGACTGCGTTCAGACGATCCTTGGCGTCTCCTTCCTTGGAACACAAGTTGAGCGGACGTCCATTGATCTCGGTTAGTGTCCACGTGACTGGCAACGAATTCAGAGGACTCATTGCCCTAGGTGGAACTCCTTGCTGCGCCGCTAAACCTCCCGGTATCACGTCGCGGATTTCTGCGCTGCTTCCCTCGGTTATCAATCCAAGGCTCTGTCCCTCAGATTCCCGACGTAGATGGAAAACGCGACCAAATGGCATTCGGCGCACGATGAATTCCACCTGAGCCGGAACAAGATTCTGTTTTAAAGTTCAGTAATGACTTTTCCTGTTGTATCTGAATACCTGATGCGCAGGATCGATTTTGATAAGGCGATAGGCATCTGCAGCCGACATGACGTTGGAAGCACCGACCCGGATCACTTGGTCGCCGATATGGAAGACATTGTAGAGCAGCGGTTTTTCCTTCTGTCTCCATCCAGCGATCCTGCTCATTTCAATTTCAATAATTTTGATTATATATATAATAAGAATAGCAATTGGTTCAATCGAGTTTACCAAACAGCATTGAGGGCATCAACAAAAGCGATCGTATTGCTGCAATCCTTCTTTTTCAAAATGACGCGCACTCCAGCAGGGTGCTGCATCTCCAGGAGGAGTCTCCGAACTTGGCGCTCTTTTAAAGACATGGCAGTTTCCACTGGCCCACCTATGACCCCGAAAAATTTAATTTATTATCTTATCTTCGAATTACCCTTGACAGTGAATTTAACGGGATACCATGATGTCCCATAAGCGGTTGCAGAATGGGGAAAGTCGGTCTCATAAGCGGTTGGGCTAATCTGAGCTGCGGATTAAGTATAACGGGCGACATAGTTGGATTGCGGGCTCGAAGAATCGGGTTCAGCATCTCCCGTCGTCGATCACGAGTTGGAGACGCGAACTGGTTTGGAGGCATCTCGGAACCAACACTGACAGACCGGCGAAGTAGACCATGACGGGGGTGCTCGGGGACCCTTATTGATGGCGTGTTCCTGATTTCGACTTCGGGCGTGATTTCAGTTTCTCCGTTTTCACTGTGGAGGCGTCTTCGGGGCGGCTGACTGTTGCGGTTAGTATCGGAGGGAACGAATATAGCTTCATAGCTGTTTTCAAGTTGGTTCAAGTTCACGGTGGGTTGGTCGGAAACTTCAGTTAGCAGAGGAGCTGCTTCCAAAAGTAATGGCTCGTCGGAACCATCCACGTTTTGTTCATTGCCTACAGTAATGACAGTAACATGAGGGTTCACAGGGATCTGTACAAGGTTCCGCTCTTCAATACTTTCGTTGGTTGCTTCGTAGAGTGTTTCCATGTCCAACTGCGTGTCTGACGTAACTACCTGCGCACCGGAGATTCTAGCAGGAGGTAAGGGTAGCGGGGAGTTGGGATCTCTCGTGGAGACAGAGTTTTTTGATTCCGGCAGACGCGAATACAAGTTGTCCTTTGGTTCAAGGATACCGAGGATTCTGAGTCGACTGCGCAGCACTTCCACCCACTCATTCATCTGCTCTTGCGTAGCTGCTCCCATCCGAATGACGGAAGTCTGCATAGTGACAACAAATTCATAACAGTCGCCAGTTATTATGATGGACGGTGATACATGCAGGCATTCTCGTAAAAGTGCCACCCATACAGGTCGGTGAGTTGGCGACGACTTGGGGTCGATGTAGAATTCGAGAAAGGGGTGCGCATCGTCGTGAACACAGAACATGGCCCACAGTCTGTCGTACTTGCGTCCAAATG
>JAIQCU010002355.1:0-11957 GCA_022114935.1 Leptestheria dahalacensis
AGAAAAAGCATAGGCTGGTTGACTCTTATCAACTTATACGACTTGTAGGTGGCGAAGAAGACGAGTGGGACGTTCTGACGACTGTACGGCAGCTAGCTATGCACTTTGAGGCCCAGGGCAACGCTGTAAGATACAGTGAGGATCTGAAAACCGTTGCAGAGTATGTATAACAAGCTGTAATACTGTAAACTGATGTCATTTAGCAGCACCCTGCAGTGAAATGATCCCAAAACTGCTGAGTTCTGCATGTTTTGCCATAGTTCTTCTGCTGCGAGAATGTAGAGGCAGCGTTGCCAGATCGTATCGTTTAACTGCGCATTTCATTTGGCGCCAAATTTGAAAACGAAATTCTGCAAACTATACATTTCCTGAATCAGTGCGTTCTTCACTATCTTCCTAAAAATAAGATACACTGAAAATACTCCATTCATAATTAATACGCAGCTTGTTTACCCTACTATAACGTGCGCTAACCCTTGAGCCCTGCGATCAACCGCGGCCCAGTTCAAGTGAAACATAACAAACGCAATTAGGCGTTAATGAAAACGAAACCCTGAGTGTATGCTTCGATAAAACAGAGCGCCGCGCGTGTTTTAAGCTCGCGTGGGCGAAGTGTGCCATACTGCCATCTCTTCACCGATAAGATCCTTATTCTGCAAACTTGTGCTGCAGCACTCGGCACGCCACATGTCCTATTGCCTTATCTGAGCTTGATTTAGAAAAACTTCAGGATGTAAAACTTACACACAACAGTATATTGAGAGGTTGGCTCGGTTCTCCAACGGTCTATTCGCGATTTCCATAAACGAGCCGTAGTAACCATTGACTGACCCATTAACATCTTCTGACCATTCAAACCAAACTGAGAGAGCTGTTTCCTAACCTCTGTAACCTTTTCCTTAAGAGATCATCGATTTGTCTCTTTGATAAGATTCACTTTTAAACTGAATTCATTGTTATGTAATTGTCTGTTACAGGAGTACGAAAACGGGTAGTCGAGGATCTCCTGGACCTTTGGACCGATCCACGTCGTGCCGTGTCTGTGTGCGGAGTCTCATTGGCGGAGACGTGGCCCACAGGATCTGCTCCCAGTGCAATCTCAAAGTCTGCGAGGACTGCGCTTCTTATTCCAATGTCGATAAGGAACTGGATCAGGTAAACTTGGACATTCGATCCTCAAAGTAACGTTTCATTCACACACATCAAAAATAATTTAGAAATACAATAAGATTATTAATTAATTCGACGATTAAATAAATAACTTAAATCAATTCGGCTTTAAAAAAATACTTGAAAGGAAAAGTGACCACCAAAAGGATTCAACACATGACATCATTTCAGTTGATTTTAATCTTGGTATAATAAGTATTTTCAATGTACTGAAAGTGGATGTACTTAGACGTTGTCCATGACAGGGAGAAAAAGTGGGAAATAAATGGGGAAAAGGAGGGGGAAAACGCAATTGAAACAATTTGTTCTGGGAGCCAAGGTGTTGAAACCTTGTTGGTGTTGTCCAATCCAATTTGGCTACAACAAGCAGAACGTTCTTTGATCAGTTAGAACCCAGCCTCTCTCATCCGTAATTCTCTCTCTCTCTCTCTCTCTCTCTCTCTCTCTATTTTCCGCTTCCGGCAGAATGCAACCGGATTACCTGATTGGTTAAGAGCAAAAAGGCTTTCCCTTTACCGAGAGTCTCGTCAGTTTTGTTCCAGTTTCGATTAAAGTTAATTACGTAAGAAATTAAATAACATTATTCTTATACCACTGTATGTATTACATTATATCTAATTCTAATTAAACCGTCAGAATCTAATAAGTTAAGTATGATTAGGTAAATGATTATATAATATTTTAGAAAAACCGTCACGCTACTGTTTCATCAACTAGGTGTTGTGTACTTAAATTTAGACTGATTTAAGTTTAATTTAATTTGTCGGTTGTATAGTCATTGTGGCGCTGCAGTATATGCCGCCGGAAGAGCCAAGACGCGCTGCGCGGGTCGCCAACGGTGGCAACGGCGACATCCCAGGCGCGTCGCTCCATGGTTCACCGCTGGAGCGAGGAGAACCTCCCGCGGTCGTCGCGTGACGGATCGACCGGCGGCGGCGGCGGCGCCAAATCTGACGTGGCGTCGGCCGAGAAGAAATTGACGCCGTCGTCGGCTCCAGTCAAGCGTCGCGAGCGTCTCCCTCGGTCGCGCGGCAGCGACGATTCGGATCCTCATCGCAAAGCGTCCGTACGCAGCGTCGGCGACTTCCGCCGCGACAGAGGGCGCGAGGCCAGTTCCTCGACGTCGGCGTCGGAGAGCTCGCTGGAAGAAACGGAGCTGGCGACGCGTAGCGTCGCGCGTCGACAGAACAGCATGAAAGCGCCGCTCTTCCTTTCGACGAGCGACGCCGAGCGGGATATCTGGAGGACGCGAAGGTTCAGCTCGGAGAGTTCCGACGCTAGCGACGCTAGTTCTCTACCACCGGCGGTGATGAACCGCGGCCAGCAGGACGCCCGCGACGACTTGGGGACGCTTCACCCGGTTCCGTCGATGAGGCGTCGTTCGTCATTCCGCGCGCACCGGAGTCGACATTTCTGCGACGTCGACGTCAGCGACGGCTACGACGCCGACGAGCAATCCAGTAAACTTATATTTAATATCAAACTTTGAACTCTGTAATTACTTTTAATTTTTAATTTAACTTTAATTGAATTTTTGCTTAATGGTTACTTGATTTTGAGTTTAAGTTTAATTTATTTGTTTTAAATTTAACTTCGTTATTTTTAACTTTTATTGTGGTTTGATTGTATCGTAATTTTTGTATTTCGATGTTAACTTAAATTTTATCTAATTTGGAATTAATTTGTAGGTTGAAATTAATTTTGCTTTCATTAAAATAATATTTATTTTCTGGTATTAATAATATCTTGAAAATTGCTGTTCAGTACATACATTTATATTAAATTAAAGTTAATTCGATTTAATTCAACAGTCACAGTCGATTCAACCCCGTCGCCGGTCTCTTGCGAGTACGTCGCGCCGGAGTCACACCTGGCCTCGCCTCGCAGGTCGCGCGACATCAGCAGCGAGGCTGACTACGCTCCCTACTTGACGCCTTCGTCGCCGCGCGCATCGCGCGGATCTCTGTCCGGAGTCCACGATATCGAACAGGGCGACGAGAAGCGACGCAACTCGTCGACGCTCGCAGGCGACGCGCCGGTAATACCGAAATCGCCGCGACAGTCGGTCAGTTACCGCGACTGGAATCACGGTTCGGCGGATCGCGAAGCGATACGCATTGTTATCGACGACGTCGATTCGGGTGGATTGTAAGAACTATTCCCTTTACTTCGTTAACATAATTCCTAACTGAATTAATTATAATTAAGTTTTTTAAGTAAATTATTGTATAACTATCCCATCTATATTATTATAATTACCTAATTAATTTTTTGATTTATTAATATAATATATATTACATATCTGTATATATATAATGATCTTTAATTACCGAATAAAGTGAATCACGCGATTAAAGTTAAAATTTAAAATTAATTAGATCTAACCGAGGAGGCGATTCTGCCGTGTCGTCGTACGTGGCGCGTCTCTGCCGCAACCATTCCAAAGCGGGACAGGGATCTCTAGGATTCGGCGTGACGCTCATCGGAGGTAAACGAGGACTGGACGGTCATCTTTACGCCATCGTGGCGCGCGTCGAATCCGGAAGCACCGGTGAACGCGCCGGACTCTGCGTCGGCGATTGCGTCATTGCCTGGGACGGAGTCCGTTTGACCGGGCTCAGCTTCGAGGAAGTCCAGGAACAGGTGGAACACAGCGGCGATTCTATCCAAGTCGAAATCGCCCGGAATCTAGCGCTGGAAGCCGAGGATCCGACACGCGGTAGGGTTACTTCCCCGACGCGTCGACGCTTGCCGCAGGCTCCGTCGACCTCCTCCTCCTCCGCCGCCGTGTTTTGTCGCGTGCAGCTGAAACTCAAGTTGAACGGCGGGAAATTGAATGTGACGGTCATTGGCGTCGAAGACGTAGTCGTTTATGAAGATGTGACCCGCGCGGATGCTGCTTTCGCCTGGCTGCAAATGTCGCTCGTCGCTGACAAGTAGAATTCTTTCATGTCATCAGTTTAACCTAACTGAATAGAATTATTAAACTAGTATAAAAAATGAATATCTATCAATCTGTCTATCTTTCTTTCTATCCATCTACCTATCTATCTATCTTTCAATATATCATTCTTTCTTTCTATCCATCTATCTGTCTATCTTTCTATCTATCTATCNATCTATCTATCTATCTGTCTTTCCATCCATCTATCAATCTATCTGTCTATCTATCTATCTATCTATATGTCTGTCTGTCTACTTATCAATCAATTATCTCATCATTAATGTAATCATAATGATCTTTGATTTTTTTAAATAGGGTCGAGACTCGTTGCTTCAATACGGATCAGCTGGGCGGCTCCACATCTCTCTACTGGAACACATCGTTCTGCATGTCCGATATCGGCGCCGAAGATGTTACGCGTTCGTCTCTCCGCCTTGTCCTCTGGGAGGAAACCTTCCGCGCGGGTAAAATCCGCCTCGCCGAGACCACGATCGATCTAACACGCGTCTCGCTCGACGGAAGGACCGTCTGGTACCCGATGAAAGATTCCGGCGGATCCAGTCGCAGTCCGCTGCAGCTTAGCCCATCCAGCGGAAGAAGACTCAGCAAAGCCTTCTCGCACGATGTCCACCCAGAGAGTCTCGATTCGGATGGAAGGTGATAACTATCGATATGTCACCGAACTTGTATCGATACTTATAAAATTCATATCGATATGTGCCCTGATATTAATATAACATCTCGAAATCAGTGATTCCGGTAACTTTCGCATGAACTATCGATCAAAGATAAGAATAGCAGAACAGTTACACTATCTATTTACTAGTATTAAAAATACTCGTAATGCATCACTTTAAGTAATATGATTATATCAATAGAGTTGATAGTTTAATCGTCAAACTATTGATACAATTTAGTGAATCAAAATATTGTAATATTTCTATTTTAGTTCGAGTATGGGACTGCCGCGTTCGAGATCCGCCGAATCGAACGTGCTGCTGCATCCGGAAGCTGCACTGAGCAACCGGCTCTCGGCGCCGGCCTCCCTGGCCAATTCCCGGCGCGGGTCGGCCCAAACTCCCGACGTCCTCCAGGCGCGCTCCCTTCCACCTTCTCGACGCGGTTCTAACGCTCTCGTCGACACGGACGATATCAAAAACTGGGTAAACGAATATCAATTAATATAAACCTTTATTAAGTAAATTTTTTATTAATAACGTTATTATATATTAAATTTTACTATAATATATGACTTTATTACTTGATATAATTCTACAAGTTTATTATTAAAAGCCAAGGTTATTATTAGATATTAACTAAATCGGTGTTTTATTATTTGGATATTAACTTCTACAGGAGCCGACCAAAACCGATCACATGGACCAGATGTCGCAGGCCGTCTACAACAAGCTGCTATCGGACCAAACAGCTGGGGACTACGCTCCGCGTCGCAGTCACAGCTTCCGGGTGACGCGCGAAGTATCCGCCGAGCATCAGAGCCTGTCCCGGGGCACGAGAAACAGCCGCTCGGCGCGTATCCTCAACGCCTCGTCCATGGGTGTCGGTCCTGGACAAGTACCTCTTCCAGAGGGGAAAATCTCCATGGTGGGTCAGCTGAAACTGGCGCTGATTATGACCAAGGGACAGCTGGAAGTGGAAGTGATTGCTGCCCGGAATTTACCACCGACGGCTAGTAATACTCCGCCGGATACTTACGTCAAGGTGATCTTTCTCTTCCGGATCGAGCTGACTCCTTGATGTAGCCCTTAACCTCAGTTAACTTTAATGTTCTTTAATATATATGAAGTTTCACTGAAATTTACAGATGCATTATTATGAATGTTATATGTGGAATCTAGATACTGATATTATGACTCATTATCCCATTGAAGATAATATGACTATCATTAACCATAAATTCAATTTGAAGTTCGATGAAATTAACTTTAACTGATAGATATACTTGAGCGAGGACGGACGATTGATGAGCAAGCGGAAGACTCGCATCATGCGGCAGACATCCAATCCGCAGTTCCATCAGACGCTCGTTTTCGAAGGATGCGACGCTATTGGACGATCCTTGGTGGCCATCGTCTGCGAGAAGGCCGCAGGCTCCATGAAACGATCCTCCTGCTTGGGATCCAGCAAGTCCCGGCCCGTCGGAGTGGTCCAGATCCTTCTAGACCGGCTATCTATCACTACGCTGACCATGGCTTGGTACCGCTTGATACCGCCGCATCTGGTTCCCATAAGAAGTGATTCCTTATCCGACGATTCCTTTTAAAACTCCTATTTCCCGCCTTGGGTTTCCTCATTTATTCCCCCTTCCACAAAGGTATGCTTCTCTTTCCTACGTTTCATTGTCTGTATGATCCTAGCTGAGAAAGATTGGGATCCTAGTATTTATGATCGGGATCCTAGTCCTATCTTCATGGATCCTATTAACGAAATCGGGATTCTAGTACTAGTGATGGGATCCTTGTCCGAATGATGGGGATTCTAGTCTCGCAAGTACATGGAATTCCTATTACTTAGTATCAGGATACTAGAACTAACTGTAGGGATCCTAGTTCTAATGTTCAAGATTGTACTGCTAGTGATAGGTATCCTAGTACTAAGTCTATCAATCCTGTTAAGAATTGGGACCCAAGACGGATGATTGGGATCCTTCTCCTAATGAGTTGGGGATCCTAGTTCTAGTGTTCAAGATCCTAGTGGCTAATGATAGGAACCTAGTTCTGTCAATCCTGTTACTAAGGATTAGAACCCTAGTACTGACGATTAAGTTCCTTATCCTAATAAGTAGGATCCTAGTTCTAATGTTCAAGATCCTAGTGCTAATGATAGGAATCCTAGTGCCAAGTTTATTAATCCTATTACTAAGGATTAGGACCTTAGTACTGATGATTGGAATCCTTATTCTAAGACTAGGATCCTAGTCCTAATGTTCGAAAATTCTAGCACTAGTGACAGGAATCCTAGTACCAAGTGCTACCAATCCTATTACGATGACCGGGAACCCTAGTACTTAATGAATGGGATCATAGTTATAATCCCCAAGATCCTAGTGCTAGGAATAGGGATCCTTGTTCCAATGTTTAAGATCCTAGGACTAGGGATAGGAATCCTAGTACCAAGTCTATCAACCCTATTACAATGACTGGGAATCCTAGTACTTAATGATTGGGATCCTTATCCTAATGATTTGGGGATCCTAGTTCCAATGTTTAAGATCCTAGTACTAGTGATACGAATCCTCGTACCATTACAATGACTGGGGACCCTAGTACTTAATGATTGGGATCCTGATCCTAAAGCTCGGGAGGTTAACCACAGAAAACTAAAGCGATTGGCTAAACTGTTGTACGCTGCTTAAGTGTTCAATGTCTCAAAATGTCGCTCTTTTCTCGGCCTCTGTAAAAAGTAGAAAAAAACACGCACTGACAATCGTCTTGAACTACTTCCTCTCTGGAGTCTGTGTAAAACCTATTTCTCTCCTTCGCCTTATACGGTTTCTTTGGCTCGGCAAACGACATTCCGGTCAATTTGATTGTAAATGTAAAAAAACAAAAAGCCATGTTTATTTGGTGTTTCACCGTGTAACGCATAAAACTAAACGCAGAATATAAGGAATTTAAAACCAACTTGATGGGAATTTAAATTATACCTGTAACATCTGTAATACGGAATTCAATTTGATAATTTTAATTGAAATAGTACTGGCTAATTTGAAATAAAATTAAACGGTAATTGTGATAGTAATTAACACACACACACATCAATTTTAATTTTTTAAAAAAATAATTAAGAAGCGCAGGTCGTCTTGTGTCTGGGCCAGTGTTTCCCTTGGCATTCCCTGCGTAAGTAAAAAGTTTAAAATTTGAATCCTGAAAATGGATTTTAATTAATCTTAAATGAATTAGTTTACAACCTTCCACAATAGAACGAGCGACGGCATCTGGAGCAGCGATTTTTGGCCGTTTTACCGCATCCTTCACAAAGCGGGTCGGCCTTGACGCAGTCCTGCCCCGGAGGTGGTTGAATGTCCTGCTGCTCGGGTGCGAATGCGTCGCAGCTTTGGACAGCAGCTTCTAGCAGGTCTAAATCGTAGGCTGCTGAAAGCCTAGATGAATTTTTAAAAAAACTGTATTAATGGCCATAATTGAAATTAAGTTTGATTAATTGCAATTATAGGATTTCAGAGGAAACTTGCAATTGGACGCGTTCGGCCAATTCTTCTCTGGTCGGATTCAGCAAACGTTGTTGTGTCGTGACGATTTGCTGCTCGTCGCGGCTGACTGACTCGGCCATGGTGTCGTGCAGCTCGGCGACCAGCTCGAGAATGAGCGCTTTTGAATTTCCCGCCGGCTGATGCACCCCGAGGGAGAGCTGCGTCAACCAGTTGCGCAGCTGCGTCAAAGCCGGTAGCTGATCCAGCAGATTGTCGTCCAGATATTTCCTCAACTATTATTTTAAAGAATAATTAGCATTAAATTAACCCTGAAATCCTCTTTAAGGGCAAACCAATTAAGATAATAAAAGATGATTGGATCTGGATAGATAGATAGATTGATAGATAGATAGATAGAGAGGTTTACTTTGAGCAGCTGCTCGCGGCGGTAATCGGTGATCTGATACTTGGTGACAGCGTCCGGGCCGAGGAGCAGCTGAAGCAGCAGCAGCCAGACTTGTGCAGCACACGGGTGGACTTGGCTCGTCTCGACATGCTGACGCCTCTCCGTGGAGCAGTGAATCCACTGACTGTGAATTCATCAAGATGCATTTAATTATATCATCATGATCTTAATATGATAATAAACTAATGTTGTCAATTGTAATTTCAACGACATTCCACTGCTAATTAGTTATAAGGATGCAATTAACGGCTACTAAGACAACATAAACTGTTAACTAGCTGAAAATACGCAACAGCCAATCAATCAAAACGATTGCATATAAGATTTAAGTCATTTAACTTTAATAACCATAACTAAGATTGGTAAGATTGTCTTGAAGAGGGTATACTTTGACCGGTAGATCATTAGCTGCTGGCCGGATTGGCGGATCCACGGCTGAATGTCGATGAGTCGGCCGGCGAGCAAGGGCACGTCCAGCGTGTTCAACATGCGACGCGTCACGCTCGGCGACAGACTTAATTTCACCGAATCAAAAAAGACCGAAAAAGCTAATTAAACTTCTTTTCAATGAAGTGGCCAAAGGCCACCGGGATTTTTTGAATTTTTTGAACATTTTGGATTGCGAGGGGAAAAAAGAGGAATAACTCGGGTTCCGGTTATAAATCGACTGATTATTTCATTAATTAAGCCATCTGAATTCAATGGGCGTGATCAAAACCCTTCTTTGGCAAATGAAAACCAAAATTCGTATTTTTTTAAATTTATTAATGAAGATAATTCGTTAATCTCCAGTCGATCTGACTTTGTCCTCGAGCTGGTCTCTAATTCTAATTAAATATTAGCTTGATTAACTTACCTCGAATAAATTAGAGCTAAACTTAATGATATCGTTAACCTGGAGAATGGAGGAATTGGCTTGGAAGTTGGATTACTGTTCACAGTGGCCGGCAATAAACCGTAGAATGGCCATGCAGCGCAGGGGGATCGTCCACAGGATGTGCAGGATCCTCTGGTCCTGGCTGCTGGATCCGGATTGCGGCTGCTCTTCCGCAGTCAAGGCGACGAGCTGACGGTAGCAGTAGTCGATCAGGTCGACGATGTGGTCGTCAAGGGCCTCGCAGGCCGAACCGTGGTAGAGTACCGACTCGAGCAGGCTTAGTATGCACGCCTCGTTATAAAACTGTGAATGAAGCGATTTATAGTTTCCTTCATGACTCGTTCAGTAATATTTTGATATGAAAGACTTGA
This sequence comes from Leptestheria dahalacensis, assembly GCA_022114935.1. Taxonomy (NCBI): domain Eukaryota; kingdom Metazoa; phylum Arthropoda; class Branchiopoda; order Diplostraca; family Leptestheriidae; genus Leptestheria; species Leptestheria dahalacensis. The sequence goes on from JAIQCU010002355.1 coordinate 10,000, forward strand.
TTTCAAGTTGATAACAATATGTCCTAGCTGTCTATATGACTGTCTATCGACCTATCTATCTATCTATCTACCTACCTTTCAGTTTAGCTATCTGTCTATCTGTAGCTGCCTATCCATCCATCTACGTATCATTCTATCAACCGGTCTGACCATCTAACTGTCTATCTGTCTGTCTACGTACTTACCTATCGTCCTACCTATCGATCCATCCTTCTAAGTAACCGTGTTTGTTTGTCGATGTATCTATCTATCTGTCTATCTATCAGTCTGCCCATCTAACTATCTACCTGCCTGTCTACGTACTTGCCTACCTTCCTACCTATCTATCAATCTTTCTAAGTAACCGTGTTTGTTTGTCGATTTATCTATCTATCTGTCTATCTATCTTTCTATCAGTCTGCCCATCTAACTATCTATCTATCTGTCTATCTACCTGCCAGTCTATCTATCTACCTACCAGTCTATCTATCTATTTATCCATCTATCTATTTATGTTTGTTTATCTACCTGCCTATATGTCGTCTACGTACCTACCTACCTCCCTACCCATTTTTCCATCTTTCTAACTATCTATCCGTTTGTTTGCCTACGATCTACCTAGCTACATACCTACCAGTCTATCGGCTTACCTCTGTCTATCTACCTATATATCTATCGTTCTGTCTAACTATTTGTCTTTAAATCTGTCTATCTACCTATCTATCTAAGTTATGAGCACAATAACAATAATAATAGTAAAAACACATACATTTAAACGGCTATTCTAAATGACAACTCAATCTAAAGCACGTCATACAACGGAGTAAACCAACGTCGAGTTGCTGCTTCCCAGGTCGAGTTTGGGCCAGATCCGCCTTCGCCACAATTCCGACGCAATCACCTGATGCACCAGGACATTCAGCTAGAAGAGACGACCGTTAACAAAGCACGTTACAATCTTCCAACAACATTTCCCAATCATCAAAGGACCTCATAATGAGGAGAACATCATCCTAATCATTAATGACTAACTTACCTTGCCGGTCGACAGCAGAGTACGATGGACGGTTTCCTCTTCAAGTTGAGCCGTTTCCATGGCAGCCAGCAAGGAGAAGCGCACAATGACCGCGTGATTACCGATCCACCTATTCAATCAAGAGTTGATTCTATGACACTGATCAAAGACCTTCAGTTCAAACAGATGAAATCCGTACCTGGGAGAAGCAAATTGCTCCACTGAAGTCGTTTCAAGTTGAATGGCTAACCTTTCAAGCGGCTGCATTCTCGCGCTTCACTGTGCTCACTCGTCGACCGCTCAGGTGCATCGAATCAACGTCGCCATGGCAACGGAATTGACTTAGAACCCGCCGTTTCTTTCCAAATGCATTGTATTCGCTCTTCCTAAATGAACACGCACTGAAAACTACTTTTAACTTTCTCTGTTTAAAGAAAAACAAACAAATTCCAGTGAATTTTTGAGACAAATTCAAAAGATGAGACGGAGAGATACAATCGGGAGCAACGGAACATCATTCGGGGGGGGGGGGTTCTCACGTGACATTTCTCCCAAGGACGCGACAAAAAATCCCAAACAAAATTCAAAAAATAATTATTATATAAAAAAAAGTCTCGTAATAAATTACACTTGGTTAATTGGGCGTCAGAAAATTGTAGTTTTTTCAACTTTTTAACTTCTATGAATAGACACATGAACCTTAATTTTTTAGACAAAAAAAAACCGCGAAATTCTCGTCCTTTTTACAAGTGGTCCAGATATACGAACATGATTTTTTCGTGCTGCACACGTTGAGAAGAGAGGTCGAAACAACAAAACGAAAAATAACAGACGACGCTACAAGATATTGGGCAATAATTTTATAACGAAAACTAACGTGGGGAAAATGAAGGTGTTACAAAAGCGATACCTGAATAGGCGCTACCTACAAGTGACGTTAGCCCAGGTAAGGGAAGAACCCTGC
>JAIQCU010002356.1:0-11711 GCA_022114935.1 Leptestheria dahalacensis
ATATTAAGTAGGAGGGTCAACTAACGGTCTGGCCCAATCGGCTTTGATTTTCTAGTGACAACGGACCAATGGCAAGTTAGAGGAAACCGGGGAGCACCAATGGGAGAACAGCAATGGAAGAAAGGGGTGTGTTTGTTCCTTAGCACGTGTAATTTTTCACTGGAAATTAAATTCCACTCTTTATAATAAATTCCTTTTCATACGTTGATTAATATATTAAAGTTTATTAATTACTTAAATTCATTAATTTAAGTTTATTAACCTATTAAGATGTGTCTTAATTTTTTGAGAGAGAAAAAAGAGATTCCACGACGTCATAATTTTCCAAAGTTAAACGCTCGCTGTTAATCTTGGAATAAACTTAGTTCATTAAAGGTTAATAAAGATTTGAAAGGCCTACTTATTAACTTTTAATGATTTCAACACTGGGTGATTAGAGTTAGGGAGTGCAAAGTCAGAAAACGCCGGCCGTGACGTCATCCCAACTCGGCGGCCATTTTAAGTCTCAGCTGCTCAGCACTGTATATGGAAATAATGCCGAATGTAAATGCCAATACGTTGAATTTAAACTCTGAATCATAATAGTTAATTGCATTTGAATTAACTACCTGTATTATACGTTAATGAATCGCATTAAGAACGTATCGTTAAATATTTTGTTTCTTGTGCGATGGATTTGATAGGCCTACAGCAGTCTTTTAAGTAAACCTTATATATGTTAGCCTTCACAGTTGCTGAACAGTATGCTGAGCACTGATGAATGCATGTAGTAAGATGCAGAGCAACCCTATATGCGGACGTATAACATTTAACATCAGTTAATCTTATAATATAAACAGTTACTATACTATCTATCTATCTATCTATCTATCTATCTATCTTTCTATCTATCTTTCTATCTACGTGTCTATGTATGTATTTATCTAACCTACCTATCTATCTATGTATCTATCTATCTATCTTTCTATCTATCTTTCTATCTATCTTTCTATCTATCTATCTATCTATCTATCTATCTATCTATCTATCTATCTATCTATCTATCTTTCTATCTATGTGTCTATCTATGTATTTATCTAACCTACCTATCTATCTATGTATCTGTGTATCAATCTATGTATCTATCTATGTATCTATCTATCTATCTAATTTATCTATAATTGTCGATAATCTATTTACTGTAATAAAAATATCTAATTCGTATGATGCTTTATTGTGTTCAAGGTAACTATGATTTCAAGTTTGAGTTATTTGTATTGATGTGTATTGACTGCAGTCCTTAGGACCATGGTCTAACTCTGAATTTACAAAATGACACATTGCGTACAAAAGGAGCAGAAATTATGTGAAAACGCCATCTTGATTGTCTTGCTATTCTTTCTCTCCTTACTTGAATCGACCAGTGCTGTTGCAATAATGTACCAACGCTCGGTAGTGTAGCGGTTCGGAAAGAATGTCCGTTGTGACTTCTCTTTTTCCAATTCGTTCGGCGAGTTGTTTTCTTTCATTTTGAAACTTTTCGCAACTGGTTAAAGTTTGAGTTATTATATGATACTATACAAGATTTATTCATCAGTATTACTAACTGATGCATTATATATAGAGTCAATTCTTATACGACGTAAGAATATTTAACTCTGATGGAATTTGGCAAATTGCGTTGTCGCTTTCAACGTTTGTTGCCATGCCGTTTTTCAACACGGATTGTCGCATAAGAGGTCACACTCTAAACGAATAGCAAAAATGTGCGTCTATATATTCAATTAAAATGTAATTAATTAATTATAATTTTAATATTTATATGCAGTATAATAATCCATGTGCCTTTAATCGATTTATTAAACTGCCCTGATATAACGCGTTAATCTTTAATTACAATAATACTTTTAGTTGTTTAACTGCAGGCGTAAGAGTTTCATCGTTTTCAGAGTATTAACAATCGTCCTAAACTTAATCAAATTACGTAATATGTAATGACAATATATTAATATATATATATCTATAATATGTATTGTTTTAGCTTTAGATTAAATTGATATGTATATCTTAAAATTCACTTTAAAGTTAATCCAGTTGTTACGTGTGCTATCACTGTAGTATTATAGGGTTTCATACCATGTAATTAAAGTTAATTAACTAAAGCGTCAATCCACAGTATACGTTTTTAATTAACTATACAATATGCTACACGATATAATGTCGTACAACATGTCGATGTCGAGAAAGGGAAATAATATATAATGGCTATTCAAAAAATCTTATTGTATTAAAGTTACTAATAATTATAATTAAACAATATGTGCTATTTAATCTTATAATCAAAATAAATTGTTTAGTAATTTGACAGGTTACTCAGTTGCTTGTTTTATAAAACAGCCGACAAATTGTCGTATTGCCCTTGAAATCGAGTCGGGAAAAACACGCCCGAATTTAGTATACGTCGCGTATAATTTCATCTTTAACTGCAATCAACACTGCGATTGTTTCAGTTAGAAGTATCCCATCTTTAATATATATTAATATGATTATTTAAATTAAATAGATTTACCATAAGTATTACAAATATCTGCAGCGTTCTCACTTAATAGATAAGATTAATTGATATTTAATGAAGAATTAAAGTTAATAGGAATTTATATTACCGAGATGATGGCGCGACACGATATCTTCAGTCGGCTTCAGTTCTCGACACGACAGTTGCGATTTGCAAATTGCGACGGGAGTCGAATTCGCCAAATCTTATAAGCACTTGCATAAAGACGGTTAAAGGCAAAATTTAAATTGAACCCGAGGACGCTTCTCATTGGTCAGTTCAAATTTTTGCACGCGCACCCACGAAAACGGTTATCGTCAAGCGATGACCGCGTTCACGCGCTTCGACTTCAACCTTAACGACGGTTAAATTTATTTTAATCAACTGAATTAGCTTTTCATATGTACAGATATTAAATTAGGTAATGAGAAATGTAATTAATTCTCTTATGGATGACTTAACGATGCTTTAATTGAAGGTTTAAGAATTTGAATCAGATTTTTTATTTGAACAGAGATTGTGCGGTAATCAAGAAAAAAAATCGAGTAAATTTTTAATGGATGACTTGATTATTGTATAGCAACGTTAAATTGAATGTAATTAGAAGTGAATCAACGTTATGTACTGTTATTAGTAAATTGATGTTGCTTCTATGTCTTTCTATCTGTCTGTCTATACATGTGTCTATGTCAATCTATCTATCTATCTATCCATCTATCTATCTATCTATCCATCTATATCTATGTACATATCCTGTCGATCCATCTATTTATCTATTTTCTCTCTTGTCTATCCATCTGTCTACCTATCTGTCTAACTATCTGTCTATCTATCTATCCATTTATTTATCTATCTTTCTCTCTATCCTATACATCTGTCTATCCATCCTCTCTGTCTATCTATCTATCTATCTGTCTATCTATATATCTATATCCTGTCATCCATCTATTTATCTATCTTTCTCTCTATCCTATACACCTATCTATCCATCTGTCTATCTAACTATCGATCGAACTAATTTATCTATACCCATATCCATCTACCTACCTATGTCTATCTCTCTAATTATCAAACCATGTATCTGTCTATCTATCTATCTACCTTTCTATATATCTGATGTGTCAGTCCATCCATCTGTCTATATATCTATCTATTTGTCTATGAATCTATCTACTTATCTACCTATTTATCTAATCTATCTAATTATTTACTGATATTGTCGGAAATCCAGAAAACAATATACAAAAGTAGTGGTTAAAAAAATTAATTTGCTTAATAGCGTTTATATAGCAACTTCATCTCTAATTGCTGATGTACCAAAGAATCCGTAAAATGTAATTCAGTATTGCTTTGAATTCCATTCTGGATGTTGGGTGTGGTTATAGCTAAAATGCGTATATGGTTATATAATCCAAGTTATATTTGTATTTAAGCTGTTATCAAACTAAATTTGTTAACGTGAACTTTTAAGAATTTATTTCGTAAATAAAAACATGTTAATACAATTAATCTTAATGTTTAAAGATCAATGTTTACCATCATCTTACAGGAAAGTCATATCGACGGTCTGTATAATTACACTAATAGTTTAAGGTAATTAACGGTTTGATTTAGTACGTAAGCAACTTTTAATAATGGTTCTCTTAAGTTTGATTCAAACTGTATTATTGTTGTAAACCCGAGCAGTTGGTTGTTTAATGACATGATAATCTTATGTCGTGTCTTTAACTTGTATATGGCTGCTGACAAGTGACGGCCTTGCAAGTCAACATTTGAGCCTAACACTCGACTTGGATGGCGACTAAACTCAAAAGTCGAGATTCTGCCAGCTGACACTCAAATCTCGTGTCGTGTCTTTAACTTGTAGTCGCCGAATGATGCCTGATAATAAAGAGTGACGTCGATGGCGATTCAACTTGAAGTCGTCTTTTGAATCTATACTCGACTTGGATGACGATTCAACTCAAAAAGTCGAGATTCTGCAAGCTGACACTCGAAAATGCAACTTGCATATAAAAAGTCGATCCGATATAGGACCGACTGTCAGCTCAACTCAACCTACTTTACCCGATTCAACCCGATTCAGACCCACGTATGATCATGGTAAACTCGACTCAACTCAACTTAAGACTTTTCGACAAACTATCAGTATAGGCCTTGGACTCGACTCGAATCTCGGCCTATGTTGAATTCCAAGTCGAATCATTTACGAACACGACTCGATTATACGACTGTCATGCAGTAATGTATCTATCTACCTATATATCGATATGGTTACGCGATGACGTCATGACCAAACTCTATATATAATCGACATATATCATTTTACGACATTTAATTCCATGATTTCAGTATGTTGAATCTGAAGGTACATTATAAAGTCAAATACTAGAAAGGTATTAAGTTATAAGGGTTTAATTTGTGTTACGTAATAAGTATATAATACAATTTGGTATATACATGGAATATAATAAATATATCAAAGGTCAAGTCAGGTCAAGACCCACCATTTGAATCTTAATTTAATTAGAATATATTTAGAGTTGTTAGTTACAATTCGATTAATTAATTTAAATTTGTAAATTTATTACACTGTGCTGTGTTGAAGCGACTGTGAAAATATGTCGGATTGGTTTAGGCATTGTTGGATATCTTTCAAATCCAACTATACAGAGTCGTCGTGTCGACTTCATATATTTACAGTAGATTCGACTGGAATGACATTGTGTGGTGCATTATGATTGACTTTACTTGAAGATCTCCAACATCCTGGTTGAATACGACAAACTCGTTTGGTAAAAATACAACTTACAGTTAAATTAAGTAGATTAAGTTTTAATTTAAGATAACTTGAGAGTTATCCGTTCAATTCGAGATCTCTAAATCCATTATCGATATCGCATCGACATAATTTCTCAACTTAATTTGAAATTTAACGACGACATTTGGTCATTGGTTATATTTTTCCAGTTTAATCGAACAGGTTACAATGTTGTGAATGCAATAGCAACACTATGAGGACTTGATTATTAATTTTTTATATTAAAGGATTGAAATTTAATTAAACTTTATTAATTTGTAACAAAATTATCTGATTATAAAAATATTAGGAGACGGATAGCACCTCAGTGGTTAAATCACAACAGCTGTAAGTGAAAGACGACATGTGTCAACGACAATGCTTAATCTTAGTCGACAAGAGAGCGACAAATCTTATGACATGTAGGTCAGCGGAGGTTGAAACTGATTGGATTTAACTTATTTTTGAGGAAACTTTGCTGTGATACCGAGATATGTCGACTATATACAACATGTGGCGCGACTTGTGGCAACCAACCATCATGTTATACATCAGTCTGCACGACATTAGATCAATGAATCACATTTAAAGTAGCAAAACTTAAACGACTTGGTTATACTCGGTGTTATTGGGATTGTAGCAACAATTAAATGATGAAAAGTTTAAGTTGGTTTAGGTTTGCGATATTTTAGGCAATAGGCCGTTAATGTCTATTATAGTTGTAACGTATAACTATATGCTTGGTGAAACGACATGTCTTTGATCATAGTCGACGTCTTATGCATGTTGTGTCGACAAGTGTTTCTCGACATGGATATACGTGTCTTTGATCATAGTCGACGTCTTTATATGTTGTGTCGACAAGTGTTTCTCGACATGGATATACGTGTCTTTGATCATAGTCGACGTCTTATGCATGTTGTGCCGACAAGTGTTTCTCGACATGGATATACGTGTCTTTTGATCATAGTCGACGTCTTTATATGTTGTGTCGACAAGTGTTTCTCGACATGGATACGCGACTTTTCTCACTTGGTCAACTTCACACGGCAATGCCAACTGAGTCTGAAGTTGAATATTTGTCGGAGTTCCTTACTGTAAGCAATGGTGCGTGGTTAAAAGCGCCGATGATGCCGGCATAAATATGTCGGATCGTGTTTTATCTATACTGATATTCAAGTCGAACCATAGTTGTGTCGACTTGATATTGACAAGATCCGACTGGAATTATGCGTTTTGTATACATTCTACTGACTTGCTTGAAAGTTACCAACATACTGGTCGAATTTGATGACTCGTTTGTACTATACAACTTTAAAAGTCGACTTTCCCTGGATGTAATTTCGACATATAGTTTGTATTAGAAGGACTTTATAAGTCGGCTCGACTTCTAGTATAAATAGGCCATGGCCTATAACGCGGGATCGAGTCGTGTTGAGCAACAGAAACAATGTCGAGATGACATTGTGAGTTTTCGTTCCTATAAAATTAAGATTTAGACACTAGAATCCGACATGGTCCTTTCATTGTTGTATATGTTGGTTACTTGTCAGCGTATTGGTTGAATCTGATGACACGTTTGTAAAATACAACTTACAGAAGTCGACTTTCCTTGTTTCTGATTTCGACATACAGTTCGTATGGAAAAGGCCTTATTATAGTCGGCTCGACTTGTGGTCCTGTATAATACAGGCCATGTGGCCTAAACCGGAATCGAGTCGTGTTGAGCTACAGCAACAATGTCGAGACGACATTGAGGAAGGTTTTGCTCCCAGAACAAATATATATATATTTCAAGCCATATGTTCTGCGTTATTAAATACAATCGTATTAATCTGTGTTAATTAAGTAAATTAGTTAATTTTGAGATTAGGCCAATCAATCAGGTTTAACTGAACCGCTTTAAGTTTAACTGGACTCTTAAAACCAAGAATCGAGAGACGGATTAAGTCAGAATTGAAACTGGTCAAGCGACTGTATTATACAGAATGTCGACATTATCCAAAAGCTAGTCGACATGTAATTGAAATCCTAATATTCGACTTGTCTGAAAAAAATTTGCGGCTCTGCTGTGCCAGCTCAAGTATTTCAGCAGCGTTTCAGCATATCATTAAGTAGTTGGACAAAGTGTAGAAATTCGACAATTTCCAGAAGCCAGTAGACAAGTAATCGAAATCCTAGTCAACATTTCAGCTTACACTTGTTGGAAAAAATTGGCGGCTCTGCTAGTGCGTGTTCGCAAGTCTTTCAGCAGCGGTTCAACATACCATTCAATAGTTAGACAAAGAGACACAAGTCTAACACTATAATGACGTCAGATAGTGATTCAGTATCTCCTAATCACTCTTAAATCTATTACCTCTGCTGATATAGCGATCCTGCATTCTGCAGCTACATTTTCAGTATGATTCAACATTATATTCAGCAGTAATTTTCAGTAGTAGTGCTCAACACCTAGTCAGTAGTCATTTCAACTTTAGGATTTGTTTATTAAACATAGCCTGGTATATATGCAATATATAAGGCACTAAGTAGTGTTCAACAGCGAGTCAGTGGTCTTATCAGCTTAATTATATATCTTAACACAGTTGAAACTCCAATTGAATCAGCCTTGTAAGTAGGTTGTTCATTGCTTTACCAGAACTGGCAACTGTAAGTGCAGATCGGTGCCAATCCAACAGCGAATGCCAATCATATATTCAGACGTATTACAGATTCGATTCATCGTTAAACCAACTGAATAACCATCATTTGCAGCAAATTAGCGTACAGTAACAAATTCAGTTCCGTTCAGTTCGATATTCAGTTGAGCCAGTTGCCTGTTGTTATACTTGAAATGAATGGCCTACTGAAACAACAATATCAGAATCTGGGTCAAAACTGTCGCCGAGTCTGTTCGTCTGATTTTCATGGTTCAGCATACTATTCAACAGTATCGGAATAAGGTGTTCCACATAACATTCCAAGTTCCATGTTAAAAACTAGTAGAGTTAACTTGACCTTTCGTTAACGAAATTCAGTATCCATCAGCACCGCATTCAACATTTTCACTGCTTATTCGGCTTTTTGAACCAGCAACGGTAAGACTATACTAACCTCTGGATATAACTCATGAATATCCTTAATTATATAGCAATTTCTATAGGGCCTATACAAGATTTTGCGTAGTTCAGTAGGTGTAAGACGTCTTACACTGGATTTCAATACGATTTCGTCATCATGAATCAAAGTATTGAGGGTATTTTCAACAAACTTCAAGTTGGACTTCGTATAGGCTTTCAGTAGCAGTCAGTATGCACCAGCATCTTTAAGCAGCTCACCTACTGTTTAAAGGTGTACTGAATTTCTAAGGAAAGTCTTAAGAGGAACAGTATCAAAAGACGTCGTTTGTGCAAACTTCCAATCAATTCCACTTGATTCCACCTATAATGCTCCACTCTGTTGTTAAGTGCTCATCGCGGTGCCGAATACTCTATAACTTTCAAAACAAATTCCACTGTGGTTCCACTTTGTTCCAGATTGTTCCACTTGATTCCATTGACACACTCATTAGGTCCCACCCTAGTATTCATATGCTCCACCCAAACTTCACTATGCTTTTAGGATTTGCTGTTTCAACAGTTCCACTAGGTGTTCCACTACAATCTCCCAAGTTCAAATATCGTCTTATAGGATCACCAAGGCTGCTCCATTCTATTTCCAGTATATTCATCAGTTCCACTTATGCTCCACTACTACCTTCTGTAAAACCCCTCTCCATGCCACAATCCGTGTGTTTCCACTAGTTCCACTCATTTCGGTCTGCTACACTTTATGAGTACCTGTTCCACTATGTTAAATCCACTTTCCACTGCTCCACTGAGGAGTTCACATCAAACCTAATACATGCGTAAGACTGAATTCCAAAACTCACCATAGTATTGCTATCTGCACTCCTATTTCTCCACATGTACCCACTAAGTTCCAGTATAGATTCCACTAAGTTCCAATATAGATTCCACTAAGTTCCACTATAGAATCCACTAGGTTCTACTAGGTTCCACTATGTTTCATTAGATTCCACAAGGTTATACTAGATTCCACTTGTGTTCCACTACGTTCTACTAGAATTCCACTTGTGTTTTTAGGTTCCACTAGTTGCTACTAGATTCCACTATGTTCCATTAGATTCCACTAGGTTCTCCTAAAATTCCACTTAAGCTTCCCTACGTTCCACTAGGTTCCACTAGATTCCACCAAGTTCTACCAGGTTCTACTATGTTCTATCAGATTCCATTTGTGTTCCACTATGTTCCTTTAGGTTCCTCTATGTTCTAACAGAATTCCACTCTACGCTTCACTGCGTTCCACTATGCTCCCCATGTGGTTCCAAGCTCCACTGTGTTCCACAAAAGACTATTCGCTCAAGCAAGACATCGTTTGCTCTTCCCTATAAACTATATCCAACAACAAATCGAGGTCATTTCAACTACAAGTTCCCCTCTGTTCCACCAGATTCCAATGCTCCACAACGTGTCTATATAATTCCATTCAGAACATATTACAATTATAATTAAACCAGTTAAACTAGATGCCCGTTGTACAGTCGGGCAAGGGAGAGTCGTCTGTTTACANAAATTCCGAATTTATTTACCGTTCGATCCGGTCGAAACGCTCGCTGCTTTCGTCACTAGATGGCAGGCTTAGGGTAGGCCTAGCCGCAGGCCTACGTCCCTTTTTGGCGCCAAACGCCTTCCGCTGTTTGAAAAGCCAAACCGGAAGTTGAACTTGACGAAACTGCACAGGGTGAAACGGCAACTGAAGTGTCGTGCATATGTGCAAAAGGAGAGAGTTATGGCCGGGCCAAGCGGAGCTGGACTTTGGACGGGTAGGGGACAAAATCTTTAGCCTGGCGCGGGACAATATAGCGCGCCTTGCGAGTCTTTGTAGCTCAGCTTGGGCATTGGGTAGGAAAAGGATTACCCATAGTGTTTCCACTATCGTTTAACAAGATAGTCTGATGCTAAACTATCAGCACCACCGAGGATACCTGGAATGGGGAGTGCAATTAAGTTAATAATGTTTATGTAAATGGCATTTAAGTTAATGACCATTAAACTAATGGCTTTTTTTTAAAGAAAAGAGGAAAACAGGACGAGTGGAAACACTGGTTCCACTGTAACGTTTTACGCAACACGGAACTGGTATTGTTGCAGACACGTACATGTGAGGCGATATATGCGAAACCGTTATAGCAGCAGATTTTTTTCCCCGACATTCTTTTGTCGCTGTTTCATGTGTTTGTTGCTTTATATTTCCCCTTCGAAAGGCGCCATAAGGTTCGCGTTGATCCCACCGCCGGGCGTGTTAGTGCTGGTCTGAAAATCGACTCGACATTTTGTCTCGGGTTTTATGTAATCATGTTGCTTTTCAGTGCTCCGATAAATGCCGACTCGTGTAGTAATTGCCTTTGTTCAAAGTCGATATTGAATCCTTGAATGGTTTAGAGTAGGCTCGACATGGTGCCAATCGAGTTCTGTTGAGCGTTTAAGTCGGCTCGAGCCCGACTCAACTTGACGAAATTGTGAGTTCGCTGTAGAGATTTAGTTAGTCATTCAGTGGCCTAAAGTCGTGTTGACGTTCCTAATGTCGACTTGGAAATGTTTGTGACAGTTTTTACTGAAATTGAGTCGTACATTGTGCGACAAAGTTGGTTGGTTGTAACGGGTTGGATTTGGTGACAATCTTAGCCGATATACTCACATCTTTAAGTCGGATTATCGGAATCGTAATTCTTTCTACTTCAAGATTCTCGATTAACGAGTATTAGATTGCTCCACTATTCGACACAATGCTGATTTTTCCGACATTGACTCAACTTTGTGACAAATTTGCACTTATATTGGTCACGCTGTAAGACTTCGATTACATCGTTGGCCTAAAGTCGAATTTACGCCATCAGATTGACAGTTTGTTATATTGGAAATTGCTCTATTAATGTCGACTCAAAAGTTGAGTATATTCAGAGTTGTATTGTGTATTTAGTACAGAAAACGCATTTTACGTTGAATTTGCTACTGTATTCAAATCTAGACCTTTTATCAACTCGACTCAATCCAACATATATAGCTATCCGACTTACTGGGCTTCGGATTAACCATTGCAACATCTGTGTTCCGTCGATTCCAACAATCCTTCTACGTCAACTTAAAAGAGTCGGAACTATACCAACTCAACTTTGAAATAGTCGTTTCTAAATTGACTATAATCGACATACAAAAATTAATATGTCTTATTCAAACAGGACTTATACGGTGTATATCCAACACGACACAAGATTGAGAATTTTAAACAACATATATACTTTTTAACTTTCATTCACATTGTATTTCTAATTAA
>JAIQCU010002357.1:0-11709 GCA_022114935.1 Leptestheria dahalacensis
ATTCGCTACGTCCTTTACCATTTGTAGATATTCGATCCTTCAAACACGATCGCGTGTTGGCAACCACCTGTTACACCCTTTGGCAAAACAAGTTGTTCATTGACTATGAAGGTCTTAAAGTATCTTTCTTTACGTCTTAAGTTTCCAGTTTATAATGTGCAAGATCCATTCACAAAGAAACAGAGAGAATGTTAGTTTTTATTTCATTCTACCGTGTTGCCAACCTCAAGACAATCGGTAAAATGTCCAGTTTTTTTTATGCGTAATGAAGGTTGTTTAGATGGTTTATCTGACGGAAGAGACATGGAGGACTTGTACACAATGGCACAAGACACTTGGCCAGGTTGAAAAGCCAAAAGTAGCTGCAGCAGCAAACCAAGAAAGGTCGCTGCCCTGCCCTAAAGCAGCCCCGGAAAAAGAAGAAAAACACCAAAAAGGAGAAATAATGATGAAACACAGAGCAAAGGGCATTGAGGATATGTCATCTCAAACGCTGCCACACTAGCCTTCCGACGTACAAATTGTTCTCTCATGGCACGTGTTGTAATTGCAAAATTGTTTTCCTCATAATCCCCTAGGCATTGTTACCATAGGCACCTCGATTGCCAAGCTGAATTGTTCAGCGATATTTTAACCCCCGCTATCGTATTGTTGTTCGACAAGACAACACACACTGCTCGCTGAATCATAACAAGAGACCTTGAATACTCTACTTCGATAGAAAACCGCATATGCCTGTGGGCGTTCTCTTTCGACAAACGATACAAAGAATCCGGATATAAGAATAGAAAGTTGTATAGGAAACAGAAGGAGGAAACGTTAAAATCTATTAGGCGTTTTATATGCGTTTACCTGACACGTAGACAAGGAGCACGGACACAGAAATGCATTTGATGCTGGACGGATTTCACATCACGTTTTCAGCTTCTTTCTTGTCGACCTAAACCAGCGAAACTGAAATCAGGGTTCGGAATCACAAAAACGGCATGGGAGTGGAGCGCATTTACTGCAAGTTTTCGGTGCAAGTTTCCAACTTGTTGTCAATTTTTGTATTCCCAAAAAAAGTCAATCTCAGCACTTTTTGGGGGGGAAGTATAATTCCATGCGCGGTTGAACACACCTTGCGAAGCGTTAACTTTGCTCACACATCGCAATTTCACACGTAGCTAGACATTAAAAGATATACCCCCATCGGTGTTTTTCTTCTTCGACGGACTCGGACACACTGCAATCACATTTCCACCCAACGGAACTAATCACCGATTGAGAATGGAGAAGGAAGAAGATCGAAAAATATCCGTTGGAATTCAGCTGGCTGTATGCAATCTTCGGAGGAGAAATGTTTCAATGTTTGTGTGTGAATGGCGCGACTGAAACTGCCGATACCAGCAGCAGCCAAGTGCCAATGCTCGGTTCAAGTCTCCGCATGGCCCGCTACACCAACATTCAAGGATTCAAGGGAAGAAAAATGCCTCTGAGGTAAAGCCACTTGAAACTTGGCCGAGTCACGTCGTCCCATTCCCATCTTAACACCCCTAGTTTGCAAAAACATCGAAAGATGGCGTCCTCTGCATCAGTCAGAGGTACAGGTTGATACGGTGGTGAAAAATTGAACTAGCAAAAGGTTACGATGATCAAATTTGACGTTTTCAGCTATTCGGGCATGAACCACCGTGCAGTGCGATGAACTGGGCAAATACGAAAGCGCCGCTAGATGGCGATCTTGTTTACAGTCGAGCTAAACGGTAGACATGGTGGTGAAAAATGGAACTAACCGAAGGTTTCGATGATTGGAATTTCGACTCCCTTCAGGTGTTGCCGAGTAATGAACCACCGTGCAGTGGGATGGACGGAAAGGAATGAAAGCGCCGCTGGCTCAAGGTAAAACGCGCCAAGACAGCCCGGGGTGGCCAGAGGCGACCGGTGAAGCAACTCAAAATGAATGCAATGGCCACCAAAGATTACTCGCCAGTCCCTATAATTTAGGCACATGTCTACGTCACACGTAAAATATCAAGCCAATCAATATACCTTTATGGAAATGCTCAATATTTTCCCTCTTTCTTGTTCAAATGTTCTTCCTTTCTTGATGCTCGGGCCTTTAGACAATAATAACCGATCTCCAACCGGGCTAAAGAGTAAAATGTCAATACTTTAACTTATAGAAGGGATACCGCTGTTTATAGTCGACTCGAAAGAAGGAGGGGGGAGTCCTGGACAGATAGCACTGCGTGATTAGATATGAATTTCACTTACGCGGATGTGAGCCAAAAGGCGAAATGAATGAGTGTTTTGTTTTGAAAGCCTTGCTGCAGTGCCCCGAGGAAACCTTGGTCTTCGTTTCTAAATCGAGTTTTTTTTCTTTCTTTCTTTAAATATATAATTTAAAGATGAAGAAAAATGCGCGGAACCCTCCCACGCACGCATGTAGCGCGTTTGGCCTCGTAGCTTTGTCTCGATTGTAATTTTCATTCTAATATCTCTGCTAATTATACAATTGCGTCTTAATTAATTAGATTGTATGAAAATAGATGAACTAATTTAATGTCTAAACAGTCTTTTTATCGAAACTGTCATGTCTTGTTATCATGTCTTATGTCTTATCATGTCTTGTTATCATCTTATTATCATGAAATTGTCATTGTCTTTTTATCGAAACTGATTGTAATCAGATGATGTTCAAGGGAATCCTCTTGTTGGTATGCACTGAAGAATGTTTTCATTGACAGGAATTCCATGGGGAATGTTAAGAATTGAGTGATGTTTACGTTTTTTTGTCAGAAAAGTACAGTTATCCCGTTTCACAACGTCTCCATGAAAAAGGAATGTTTTCTTTACAGCCATTCACGTCTTTTTTGTCTCTCTCTCTCTCTCTCTCTCTCATCTCGCCCGCTGCTTCCGCCTTTCGGGTTCGTAAACATTTCTGTTAACAACCGGCAGATGCCGTTGATATCGCAACACGGGTAATCTTGGATTCTTAAGGTTAACCGTTGTAGTTTAAATTAAATACAATCTGTGAAATGTAGTTTCCAGATGAATGAAATCGCGGATAAGATTTAATTCTTAGAATCAAATCATGGATAAGATTTAATTCTTAGAATCAACTGTTATTATCGTTATCGTTATCTTGTATCGTTAGTAAAGAACCGGTGATTACCTATTGCGTACCATGCTGAAATCAACTACCATTTATCATCTTTAAAGTAAATACGTCAGAGATATAATGAAAAAAGACGCCTTTTACTCATTATTTCTGTTATCTTTATGACCGACAGCTACGTAAAACACACGTGATAATGCTCTCAATATTTACACTAACATAAAATAGTGTAATTAGCAAGATATTGAAATATTCGTCAACATAACAAGATGGTAATTTTTTCTATACAAGTAACTTGTACCACTTAAAACATAGACATTTTCAGTTACAGTGCCAATATTCAAATTATACTCCTTTTGAACTGATATGAAATCACTATTTCGACTATTAAGATTGGAAGCATAAACGCGCCTCAGAACGATTTCAACACGGGATTTTGCATTTACTCGTTTTCCTCAAACTAAAATGGAGTTAAGAATCCCATGATTCCCAAGAATCTAAACGAGAAAATGAACAAGATTCGCTGGAAACAGTTTCTTTAATGAGGAAGGGTGAAGATCCGCACACTAGGTTGCGAACCCCCTGAACAACCAATCAGAATGCTCGAGCTTGAGAGCGGCTCACATATGTCAACGCCCACCAATATATGCGCGCTCTCACGTAGTTACCTCATCTATTGCGCTGTTCGATACGCAACCGAGTTGCTTTCCAAAGAATGCCACCCAAAGTCAGCGGAAAAGCTGCGAAGAAAGCTGGAAAAGCCCAGAAGAATATCTCGAAGGATGACAAGAAGAAAAAGCGCCGCAGGAAGGAAAGCTACGCGATCTACATTTACAAAGTTTTGAAACAGGTCCACCCGGATACCGGAATCTCGTCCAAGGCGATGAGCATCATGAACAGTTTCGTCAACGACATCTTTGAACGCATCGCCTCGGAAGCTTCTCGACTGGCCCACTACAACAAGCGGTCGACCATAACCAGTCGGGAGATACAAACCGCGGTGAGACTTCTGCTGCCTGGCGAACTGGCCAAACACGCCGTCAGCGAGGGAACGAAAGCCGTCACCAAGTACACGAGCTCCAAGTAGACGCGGAGTCGCCATCCCGCACCTGGTTTCCCCGTTCTGATGTTCCCCCTTGACAAATTTTGTGTACAAAGTGTAACCAACATTTGAAATATATTGACGTGACCCATATTGACCTCTTCGTCTAATGTCAAGCTCGAAACGCTGTCTATTTAGACTTCTTAACAGTATTACACGTTGCAGGGGGGACTTGAGTGAGGTACAGAAACAAAGCATTCTACAGCAAGAATGGCTGACGGCAGGTTTATGAACTTGCACCCGGGTCGTCCCGTTTCTGCTTCTTTGCCCTGATGTCGGCAAGTGTTTGTTCGATGGACCGGCTGTCCTTCTTGTTCTCGCTGGGAACTGGTAAAACAATTACGGGGTTTAACGAAGAGCGACAAGAGTTTTGCTGAACAGCTTACCGAATCCGTACTGTTTGTTCATCTGTGTTTTTCTCGCAGCGTCCTTAGCCGTTTCCTTGCCTAAGAGTCTCTCGTACTTTTGAACGTAAAGTGACGGTGCGGCTGGCTCTTTCCTTTTTAAGCGGTTCGGCTTTTCTTCCGTCTCTGAGGTTGTTTCTGTTTCTGACTGTGTAAGATTGTTATTTGGCTTTCATTAAATCCTGTATGATTCTATTATTTTGAGTATTAGATTATCTAGTGTTGGAACAGTAGTTTTATGAGTTAATACCTGCTTGGCGGCTTCGGGATCCCACACGAGACCTCTCCGCAGAGCGTTTAGTTCTTCGTTTGAAGGGGTGTGTTCTTTTTTGTATATGACTGCATGCCGATCTACGTCCTCCTCCCCAAAGGAGAACGCGGACAAGCCCGCGATCTCAGCAACTTCGTGCCTAAAGCGTTCCGTGAATGAAAATACAAGTAATCGAGAATAACGCAGGATGAATTTACACGATGCTGCGTTGAACTTTGTCCATAGGGTCCAACTTTAGGCTCGGCTGAGTATCATCTTGCAGGAACTTGTTGATTTTTTCTTCTAACTGAAAACGGAGGATAACAGTGCCGGTACCGCTGGATTACAACATTTCTCGAAATTACCTCCTCCTTGAATTTCTTCAGTTTGGCCTTCTCGAGTTCCTGTCTCTTCTGAAAAGCCTCTTGCTGTTCTGAAAATTAAAAATGAATTGAAAAATGAAACTTTAAGAGAATTCTGCGAAGAAAAGAGAACTGCATCAATAACAAAGAAACTTTAACCATGCATAATTTAAATTTCAACAAAATCTCAAGAAAAATTATACTTTTCCGTATTTCCTTTTGCTGGTCGTTTGCTGCTGGCGGTTTATGTTTGTCCATAGAGTTTAGAATAGAGCCTAGCAAGTCCATTTTACTCCGTTTATATAAAGTTCTGTTGAGAAAAATACTGTACTACGCAGCTTGTGAGCTTTGGCGAGTTAAAAACACAGGAAAACAACCAGCGTGGAGCAGACGAACGGCTGCTACGCGCGTTACATTTATTTTTCTGTTTCATTAATTAAATTAAATTTATTGCATCCATTTATTTGTTTTTAGTAAATTATTAATTTTATTAATGCAATGAATAGTAGTTTTGCCATAATTTGAGTTAAATAAAGGGACAATTTTAATTGGAACTAGCGCCACCTAGCGGTTAGAGTTAGAACTTTGTTGATACGCCCCTATTGCCCTTGTTTTCGTCTACTGCTATCCGCTTCTTCTTCAGGTCCGGCTTTCGTCCTTGTCACTGATTTCACTGCGTGTTGTTTGATTTTCCTTTTTCTGCTTGGCCGCTTTTCCAGTTTTCTTTCTCTTTATTAGATGTTCTTCTTTTGATTTTCCCAAAATCTATTCAGAAAATTGCGAAACACAGTAAGTCGTAAGTCATATTAATCTTGTATTATTATATTAATTGAATTTAGATAAATAGACAAAGTTTGATTGAGATAACCATTAAAAAAGGGTTTGACGTAGAGTATTTTACCTTTTGGCAAGGTAGCATCAAAACGACGAAAGGTAAATGTACCTACTTAGCGTTTGAAGTTGATCGTCTAAGCGTTAGAGGCGTTAACGTCCGTAGCGTTCCCACCTTAACAAACAGCCGTACTAACTCGTATACTTGTCTGTTCTTTTAACTTTTAACCAGTTTTTGTGCCATGGCTACTTCCCTGTGTTCGTCTCTTGTCGTCCGGCTCGAAACCCTGCCCGAGTCGGCGTTCCCCGAAGACTGCCCCGAAGACGGGCCCGAACCCATGCCATTAGCTCAGACCCGTAGATGTGTGTTACTCTCGTGGAACGTTATCGAAGATACTCATCCGGACGACTACATAGCTTTGTATATAGCAGGTATGTTCAACCTTTGACGTGTCGAGTGGTAATCAACACCCGCTCTTCATTAACGGGCACGGTTATTTCCCCGATTTTCTATTCTGTTGAATAGTGATGACTCTGGTCATTAACACAATTCAAAGGATTGCTTTGTGTTAGTTAGTGAACCTAAAACAAAGTCTGTGGCGTAAAAAAGAGGAAAATGTCACGGGTTATTAAATTTTGGAGGAGCTGTTTATTTTCCCAGGGAAATGGAAGCAGAATTGTTGACCATGGAGAAGACAGGGAATTGCCTATGAATGGCTTTTTCCGGAAGAGATACGATCCGGAACGGAAACTGTAGTATTTCCACTGTCTCGATGACAATTGCTGGAAACTATTCTCACTCTTTTTTCAAAAATTGTAAATTTTATTCTTGTGATTCTATTTAGAAACTAATTGTAATTATACTTTTTAATTTTGTTGTAATTTTAGTTTAAAATGATAATGAGGAAATTAAAAAGATCAGTTTTGTTGTTTTGAATTTTACAAGAAAATAATTGTGTTTAATTCTAGTTTAAATTTTTATATCCAGTGGTTTAAAGCATTAATAAATATATCAATTGAAAAAAAATTGTGTAATTTGAAATAGGATTTTATGACAACTTATAGGTTTTATCGTAATTTGTTTATTTGTAACTTTATCATTTAATCAAATATATTAGAATTTCATTAGAATTTATAATTACTTTAAATAATGTAAATATTGATGTAATTTTTTCCCAAAAATTGAAGAAAAAAACTAAGTGGTTTCTGGTGAGCGTTTGGAAACACTGCGGCGAAAGAGTCCGACATTTGCGTCACACGATCCGCGTCGTGTCGTTAAAAGTTCCGACTCGGAACAAGGGCGACATATGGGCTATTCAAGGACTCTTCTCCGACGCAGTTAACTTGCGTATTTCTCTCCTAATCTGCTGCTGTCATGAACGGCGTTCATTATTCTTCGCCGTTGGAAATGAATGACTGGACCGCTGTTGACGTACGAACGGTCCGGATGTGTTTTTTCATGTGTCGACGAAGTATTTAGTCAATTTTCTTCGTTTTTTGGGAA
Source organism: Leptestheria dahalacensis (assembly GCA_022114935.1). Lineage (NCBI taxonomy): Eukaryota > Metazoa > Arthropoda > Branchiopoda > Diplostraca > Leptestheriidae > Leptestheria > Leptestheria dahalacensis. Next base: position 7,554 of record JAIQCU010002357.1, read on the forward strand.
AAAAAGTTAAAAATAATATTGAGTGTATGACTCACTTTGAGTCATTTTCTAAATGAGGAGATGGTGAATCATTTTTGTGGTTTAAGATTCATTATTGTTGAAATTGATGACTCTTGGATGACTCAGTTTTTGTGAGTCATCGGAAACTGGATAGTGTAGAGAATTTTATAGTGTTAGAGAATTACAGAGATTCTTTATCAGATTCTTAGGAAGAATCTTGCGTGTCCGGTCTGCGATCTGAAGTGTGGAATTTAAGATGACTCAATGATTCTGAGAATGCGTGATTAGTTTGTGAATGGTGAGAATTCTATGCAAGATTCTTTTGTTTGACTCAAATTTTCTTGTATTAGTGACTCGGGTGAGTCATCGAGTCGAAAACAAATGATTTTCATAATTCACTCAATTTTTCAATCCGTCGACTCATGGAGGAGTCATTCCTTCATTCTAATTGTGAGTCAAACTAGATTCGTGTAAAAGATTCTTTGCTGCGACTTACAGTTTCGATTGAGTCATCGATTAAAAGAAGGAATCATTTCTTTGAGTAAATTTTGAGTCATTGAAATTCTTATGAGGATGATTCTTTACGATGATTCACACGTTTTGTAGATTCTTTCGGAATCAGCCCTTCATTTCTGTTGGTAATCATTCAGATTCTCTGTGAGAAATGATTCTATACGATGACTCCTCGAATCGTTGCTTCGTTTCCATTGTGAATCATCAAGATTCTTACACGAATGAATCTTTACGATGACTCGTACGTCTTGAACCAATCATGCAAGGGTTAATCATTGTTCCATGAATCACCTCTCGAATCATTCCTTCATTTTCATTGTGAATCATCAAGATTCTTACACAAATGAATCTTTACGATGACTCGTACGTCTAATGAGTCATCACCGATTCTCACGAGAACGAATCAGTGGTCATTGCTTCACTCTTTAGAATCTTTCCTTCATATCAAATCTGATCGATTCATCGAGATTCTTACTGATCATGAATCTCTGCACCGGCTCGCACTTCCTGCAGCTCTTCAACATTTCCATTTGAAATGGGCGAAACGTAACGAAATGCAACAAGAGCGTGCCAAAGGAATTCCATTCATTGGTATTCATTGAAAACAAGGCGAACGCCGTATGTTTCTCATTGGCTGTTGCCAGTGTGTGTTTCACTTAGCGGTTTCCGGTCCAAGGTCGGGGTCTCGTGTATCGCATTACCCGGGCCATATTTATCAACCCCTCCCCCCCCTGTGCTACCGGACAGAAACGGACGGACAAGGGAAAAGGAGGGACGGACAAAAGTTGTGTTGAATTTTGAAATTTAAAAACTGTCGGATAACCCTCATTTTAGTGTGATTATCAAAGAAATAGAGCTCGTTGTCGTTGTAAATATGTAGTTATAATTAAGTTTAATTGAATGTTATTAATTTGAAGTTAGCGATGAGCTGATTAGGAACTAGAGTTTGAAGGATATCTATGACATTATGGGCCAAATTGATAACTAAGTAATCGATTAATAACTAAGGTATCGATATATGAAACTTAAGTATCGATTTGTAACTAAAAAATATCGATATTTGAAGAAAAAACTTATTGTAACCAGCCTTGAATGATATCCATGGAGATGATCTGTTGATGTTCTAGTCTAAAGCAAATCGTAAGAATGATAAGATGTGGTAAAGTGTCGCTATTGAAGTAAGATATCGATATCTAACAAAATTATCGATTTGTAACTAAAATATCGATATTTGAAGAAAAAACCAATTGTAACCAGCCTTGAATGATATCCATGGAGTTGATCTGTTGATGTTCTATAGTCTAAAGCAAATCGTAAGAATGATAAGATGTGGTAAAGTATCCGTATTGAAGTAAGATATCGATATCTAACTAAAGTATCGATTTGTAACTAAAATATCGATATTTGAAAAAAAAACTGATTGTAACCAGCCTTGAAGGGTTCCGTGAAGATGATCTATTGATGTTCTAGTCTGAAGCAAATCGTAAGAATGAAAAGATGTGGTAAAGTATCGCTATTAAAGTAAGATATCGATATCTAACTAAAGTATCGATTTGTAAGTAAAATATCGAAATTTGAAAAAAAAACTGATTTTAACCAGCCTTGAAGGGTTCCATGAAGAATGTTGTAGTCTAAAGCAAATCGTAAGAATGATAAGATGTGGTAAAGTATCGGTATTGAAGTAAGGTATCGATATCTAACTAAAAAGCATTGATTTGTAACTAAAGTATCGATATTTGAAAAAAGCCAGTAATTGATTGTCTATTGGTGTTATATTCTAAAGCAATTTGTAAGAATGACAAGATGTGTAAAGTATCGGTATTGAAGTAGGGTATCGATGTATGAAACTAAAGTATCGATATGTAACCAGAATATCGATATTTGAAAAAGGTAGTAACTGATTGTCTATTGATGTTATATTCTAAAGCAAATTGTAAGAATGATAAGATGTGGTAAAGTATCGCTATTGAAGTAAGATATCGATATCTAACTAAACAGTATCGATGTGTGTCTGAAATATCGATATTTGAAACTGATTTTGATCAGCCTTGAAATGTAAGGGCTCCCATGGGGAGGGTATGGCTTTGGTCACTGGGCCGAGTGAAAGTAGTAAATTTTCCCGCTGTACACGGAAAACGGATGCTGCTGTGTTGCCGCTCGCTGGTGCTGCTGCCATGCGTTTCGGAAAAGCGGCCGACCGAGTTTCCGCTTTCCGCGACTTCTCAGTGACTGCCTCGCCTTGATTCCGGTTTTGCCCTCCTTCCGCCCGCCATATCACAAACTTCGCATCCGCACGAATATTCGTCTTCCATCCGGTGTTCTCTTTAATTAANGCTTGTTTTAATTCCGGCGCCCATCCGCCGCCGCCGCTGTCCCAATAGGGAATATAACGAAGCCGATTGGGGGAATAATTCCGTCGTTTTGTGTATAAATGACCTTGAATGACCTGTTGAGGTCTATTCAGATTTCCTGCTTATAAATATTATTGCGCAAGTGATATTTGTTTGAATAGTATGTACATCATTAACTTTTATTTATTTATTTAAATGTCAACGTCATTGGACCATGTGTTGAATTATTTAAAAATGAGCCATTGGCTGTCTATTTATGTAAAGCAGCAGCAGCAGCAGCAGTGCCGGATATTACTTGACGGTGCCGAATTCCTCGGGTTTTATTTTAAAATATCCTTCCCCGTTGCTTTTTCCTCGCCCTGGTTTTCTTAATTTGATTGAAGATTTAACTTAATTTTGGGGTTAATTCTGGTTTAGTATGGTTCAGATTGCGGTTAGCAGCTGGGTTTGCCAGCTGACAGGGTCATTTGAATCGTATTGAGTCATTAGAGAGTCGTTTATGAGTCATTTGAAGCTTTTGACTGCTGATTGAAGGTCAAATGGGAAATGTGGGCGAGTTGAATGAGAGGCGGTAAATCGATGATTCAAAAGTAAGTAGTGAGTCATATTGGTGCGTGTCTTGAGAGAATCTGAATGTTGAGAATAGTGTGATTCATTATAGATTCCCAGAGTCATTGAGTCATTGTACAGGTGATTAGAATCCAATGTAGCGGAACAGCATTGATATAAAAATCCGAGAATCTTGAGGTTTGATGCCCATTCCTAGAGTCATTGAGTCTCTTTCAGGGGAAGTTATGCGAACTGAGTCATCTGCAAAGACTCTGGGTTCGTAATAGACTTAACTGAGGCATGAGAGTCATTGAGTCATCCCATTTAATCAAGGGCTCAGTTTGTGGAGTAATGTAATTGAGAGTCATGATTCACATGAAATTTTAAGGATCATTAAGATTTAATTTCCATTTTCAAGTCGTTGGGTCCACCATAAGAGTAGGTTACGCGAATTGAGTCATCTGTGAGTCATGTCTGATTCAGGAAGTAATGTGAGTTGAGTCATCTTCAAGATTCTGGTGTCCTAAAAAACTTGACAGTCTTGAATCACTGCCGGTTCTTAAGAGAGTCATTGGGTCGTCGCAGTTGATCAGAAGTCCAATTTGTGAAGTAAGTGTCACTGAGAGTCATGACTCACATATAAATTTAAGGATCTTGAGATTTCATTTCCATTTTCAGAGTCACTGGGTCACCTGTGAGTCATGTCTGACTCAAAGTGACAGTCATATGAGTCATTTTCACAT
>JAIQCU010002358.1:0-11582 GCA_022114935.1 Leptestheria dahalacensis
ATTATTACCTGTCCGTCACCGTGTTTTGGTAAACGTCTGCCAGCCTATATCATTATGCAAATGATCGTCGCAGGGAATATTTTGCCGACTTCCCAGTTTGTTGTTAACGCCCCAGCAGAAATATATATTAGATGTTTACTTGCCAAATGATTCGCACATCAACTGACAGTGAACCTTAATGACGACTGAATTTCAACATGATTAAAAGTACTTAAGTTTAAAACAATCCGTTGTATAAATTTACAACATCGGTATTGATTCATTAATTGAATTTCAATTATCTTAAATTAATTATTAATCTACAATAATAATAATCATAATAATAGTAATAGTAACTCAATCTTGACCGAAATTCAATAAATATTAAGTAAAATGTTAATATTATTATTCCAGGACGACTGGAATCCTCGCAGTTTGTCCAGTTTCCAGACGTTCCCGCGCAATTCCAGTCCGCAGGATTCTTCGGCGGAATCCTCCCCGGAGGAGGTTGCCCGAGGATCCTCGACTTCGACCAGCCGCTCCCGGCTGAATGGCAAGGTCCTTGCACCCGATTTGCATACCGAGACGATAATTACCAAAGAGAGGCCCTCTGAAGCAGCGGCCGAGCAGCCGCTGGCCAATGGCTCGCGGGATCAACTTGACGGGGAACACGTTGATTCTTCGGTAAAAATATCGAAGCAGCTAATCATCGCTTTCTTAAATTTAACTAATAGATAGATATATAGATAGGTAGATAGATAGATGGATAGATGGATAGATAGATAGATAGATAGATAGATNGGATAGATGGATAGATACATGTATAGATAGATAGATGGTTAGATCGATGGATAGATCGATGGATAGATGGATAGATAGTTGGATATATAGATGGGTAGATAGATGGATAGATAGATAGATAGATAGATAGATATATAGATAGATGGGTAGATGATAGATAGATAGATAGATAGATGATAGATAGTTAGATAGTTAGATAGATGATAGATAGATAGTTAGATAAATTTATAGTTCATTTTGAGATAATAATTAGATAGAGTACTGTTGGTTAAACTAGTATTCTATAACATTCAAATTTAATAAGATTTGTAATTAATAGGAAGTTGATTACGTTTAATTATAGTTTATTCAGTGTAACTGCTGAACGGTTAAATCTAATCTGTTAATTTTCTCTTAAATGGAATCCACGGATATAAAAGTTTACGTAAAATACGTTAATATGATTATGTTTGAGTAATATTTTCTGAATCAAAAGTTAGCTGAATCAAATAATATTTGACTGGATACAATAACGGAGTTTTACATTTAATTAATTTGATTAAGTTTGATTAGTGTTTTGTGAATTAGACGTTCAGTCAAACAAGAAATGTTACAATTCACTAAAGTCTGAATGTAATCCACGAATATGAAGGTTAACTTGTATAGTATTATAATTTGATTAAGTCTGATTTTTCATGAATTTAAAGGTTAATTAAGTTACATATAATGAACGAGTAAATTCAAATTGGTGAATAAATAAGTTGAATATTTAAAATGCTTATATACTACAAACAGATATAGGAATCAAACTAAATTTGATATTAATTAAGTGCCATTAATTTTACTGATGAGTTAAAAGTTTAATCAGTGACGTTTTGGCAGAGATTGGAGAATTTTTTATTTTTAAATTTCGACATTTTCTCTCATATCGATTATTTGTCGCTCCACTCTTGGGTCGGCCAAATGAAGGAAGAGATTAGCATCGTCAGGATCACGCTTGGAGCTAACGACCGTCGTTTTGGATTCTCTGTCGTCGGTGGATCAGAAGAAGAATTCCCGCCGCGCATTGACGAAATTGCCGCAGGTATTTAATATTTATTCAAATTTTGCTAATAATTCCTATTAGTTTTAAATTATAGTCAACTCTTCCTTACAAAGTACATTAAACCAATATTTATATATTTGGCTATTTTTGAAGATTATCACATATTTATACATTTCAGTTTAATTTTATGTTCGTAGAATCTGTCGATGATAAAATATTTATCAGGAATTATCTCGACATTCCTTGGTTAAGTTAATTTCAAAGTCCGAATAATTGAATACTTCAGCTTTGAATTGGACAGCATTTCAATCGGCATAATATTTGACTTGTCGGGGGTTTTATTTAATGACTAATGCAAACTGAATTAACTTGATTCAGTTGTAATTTGTAAAAAGAGAGATTTGGTATTGAAGGCAGCGCCAGTGAAGTTGAAGCGGCGGTCTGCGCAACTAAAGTTTGCGTGACGGTCCAAAATTGCTGCAAGTTAATTCCGCTGGGTTTAAAGTAATCAAGTCTTAGGCTTTTATTTCAAAATTTATTTTTGTGTTTGTGTGACGGTTGCAGTTGAAAAGGGGCGTCTGTTATTTGTTTTTGTTTTTTAATGTCAAGAAACTCTCCGGTGTGTTTCCAGAAGAGCGAATTACATCTCTATTAAGTGATTAACGCCGTACTTGGAACTGTTGATTCAGCAAGGGGTTTTTCAAGTAACATCAGTCGTCTTTTTTCTACTTAATGAAGCTTCTGTCGTTGACTCAGAAGATCAATTATTTTGACTAATACCAATGTGATTATGGTGGATTTGATGGATATTGACTGATTTATTGATAGATCGTCAGGTGGATTGACAGTTGCATAGATAGGTAGATAAATCGATAGATAGGTAGGTAGGTAGATAGATCGGTGATAAAATGGTAGATATATAGGTAGGTAGGTAGATAGACTTTGATAGATAGATAAATAGATAGATAGGGAGGTAGGTAAATAGATCAATAGATAGATTGACTCATTTATTGATAGGTAGGTAGATAGATAGATGGATATATAGACTGGTAGAAAAATAGACAGATCGATAGATAGGTAGATAGATAGATAGGCAGATGGATCTATAGATAGATAGAAAAATAGACAGATCTATAGATAGGTACGTAGGTAGATAGACAATGATAGATAAATAGATAGTTGGATATATAGATTGGAAGAAAAATAAACAGATCGATAGATAGGTAGATAGATAGATAGACAGATGGATATATAGATAGATAGAAAAATAGACAGATCGATAAATAGGTAGATAAATACATAGATAAATGGATATATAGATATATAGAAAAATAGACAGATCGATAGATAGGAAGGTAGATAGATAGACAGATAGATAGATAGATAAATAGAGAATTCCTTTATATACATTATACCAGCTGTCGGACTTTAAAAAAAAAACACTATTCCTGACATTATCCTTGTTATTTTTTCTTCGTCCTACTGACTGACATGTTTGTCTGAAAGGAAAGATAGGTAGATAGTTAGATAGAAAAAGAACGGGAGAGAGAGAGAGTGAAGACCGGCTTGTACAAGTCCTGCGCCGAGAGGAGGCGAAACGGGATCCAGTTGCCATGGCAATGAGCATTTCTACTGGGCCAACCTCATATTGATCAGAGTGCTTCTTGATCGCGCCCGGTAAAAACGTTCCCCTTTTTGCCAAAAGAAAACCGGCGGCCCAAGTGAGACCAAATCTCATTCAGCACATCCCTCAGAAACCTGAAAGATCCCCAGCTCGGGAACCTTCATCTCCAGTTCCTTCTGCTCATTTTCCACGTCTGTGTGTTGAAACCACCCAATGTCTCCGTCTCGGTGCTCGGTAAAAAGCAGAGCTGCTTAATGTGTGTCTGTGTGTTTACAACGACCCGGGCTATTGGCTGAAAGGCGATCTGCACCAGAACACAAAAGAACCATGCGTATTTCTAAACTGTTTACGTGAGAGGACCACCATTACCGTTTGCCAAAAGGGTCGCTCTCCGCACAGGACGAGATCCTCGTTTAACATACTCGTTGGGAAGACCCAACAAAAAACTCAACAAACCATTCGACATTTGCCAAAGATTTCAAGTCGGAAATTTGCACCCCCAATTGCGGAACTTTGCCTTGTGGAATTTTCAGTTGTTTTGTTTGTATAACCAAGTTGCAAAGTCATGGTGGATCTGGGAGGTTACGTCATCATACTTGTCGAAACCAAGGATAAGAAAATCAAACTGTACGGTACGTATCTTTATGACGTAACAGCTGGTGAAGTTAAGAATTTGAAGTAAAACTTGAAATTTGCCCTTGCGGGCTGGTTGTGTCGTGAAAACTCGAGTTTGTACTCGTCATTAACTGCCGTGTAGGAAGAATGCGGGAAGAGATCCTTTTCGTCACTTTTCCTATTTGCGCGCCAAATGACGGGAGACAATATTTGTCGTGCACTCGTTTCCCCGTCGACCGGTTCCCAGTTGAGTTAAAAGCCTCGCCTAGATATTCAAAAGAAGCCTGGAATTCCGTTATATACTAGTCTTGCTTTTACCAATCCCCAAGCTATCAAATGTATATTGTCGCATTTATTATCTGTATAGATTTAAGTATATGATTACTATAGTATTTACTATTATGCGGATATTGGATATTGTTCAGGTTATGTGATATTAAAATGGGTAGAATATGCAATTGATCCATGCACGTCGAATGGTTTACAATGGCCAACTTTGTATGTGGAGTATAGAGATACCGATAAAGAAGAATGGCACGTACCAAAAAGCGAAGCGGGATGGACTGGAAAATAAGGTGAGACGGAAAAAGAGAAGGTGAGAGGAAAGACCCTCTTTTGTTTTTTGTTGTTGACCGCTGGGCGTGCATGTCGTCTGATAAGGGACGTATCGTGTTGCCTTTTGTTACTATAGTTGGTGCGTTTATTACAGTTTTTTAGATATTTTTTCTCCCTCTTTCTTCTTTCTGGAGGATCAAGACGAGAGGTTCGCAAGTTTGAGAAATCCTTCAAATACTTTTTTATAAAATCATGGGAAATCTTAAAAATCCTGAGAATGCCTTGAAACATTTTGCAACACGAACACATTTCCGTGGACCTTTTTTTTGGAATATTGAAAATGGATATTTTTTAATTTTTTCCCCCGTTAAATAGATAGATAGACAGATAGATAGTCAGATAGATAGACACATTATTTATTTTCTGTTTGTGGAGGACTCTTGACGATTAGCTGCGAACCAGGCTTTTTTTTCAGATCCTTGGATAAAACAGGGGAAAAAACTGGAAATAAAGATTTTTTTAAAAATAATAATAATAAGAAAAATGGCGGGAAGAAAATGGCTAGGGGAAAACCGGAAATGCAGAAGCATCTCACGAAAAGAGGACAAATGTTGCAGGCAGCAGATCGATACAACGCTCACTCTCTCTCTCTCTTCTCTTCTCTTCTCTCTTCAGGACCCTCTCTTTAGCCCGTCCTCCTCCCCCACCTCCTCCTAACCCGCTCCTCCACCCCAGAAAAGTTGACTAAGAATTTGCTGGACTGTCTTTGTCGATCCCTTTTGCTGCACTAAAGCCAAATTGTATGATTGTGTCATTCTATGTTAATATCCATCCATCTGGACCTCGGTCTAACCATCCATTCGTCTGTCTACCTATCTGTCTCTCTATCAGTTTATCTATCTATATCTCTATACCTACCTATCTGTCTGTCTGTCTGTCTATCTATTTACTTGTCCACTAACTATCCATCTATCCATCCATCTGTCTATCTAACTGGCTATCTATCCTATTAATCTTCTCTTCTTTCCACCTATCTATGTACTTTACTACCTATACCTAATCATTAACCATCCATTCGTCTGTCTACCCATCTGTCTCTCTATCAGTTTATCTTCTATATCTGTATACCTATCCATCTATCCTGTCTATCTATCTATCTATGTGTAGATTTACTTGTCTACTAAGTATATCCATCTATCCATCCATCTGTCTATCTAACTGGCTATCTATCTATTTATCTTCTCTTCTTTCCACCTATCTGTCTATGTACTTTACTACCTATACCAAATCATCTTTCCTATAAAAACAAAAGTAGCAGTAATGGTAGCAAAGAACGCGTACAGTTATAGTGATAGCTGGAATTTTACTTCAAATTGGACTTGATATGAGTAGTGAATTCTAGCTGTGTGGTTTTACTATCCGAGGGGGATTGATGTTAATAGCCGCAGGGTAGATGAACAGCCCGGTGGACGAGGTTGTCAAGTTCTGTGGTCTCATCACGTGTCGAAATGTTTGTTCTTTTATTGCGTAAAAGCGTAATGTCACAGCTGAACAGTGGAGGTATACGGAAACTTGCTCGAGTGGTCACAATCAAGTGCTAAGGGGATGTTGAATTGGGAGATGAAGAAGTGCTGTACGGTCATTGGATGTTAGCGGTTGATGAGAAGAGAGAGATGTAGTTAGATAGTACGTGGGTAGATAGATAAGTATACGAGTTAAGTGATTGATTTGAGGGACAGATAGATAGATAGATGAGTAGATAGATATATAGATAGGTAGATGGATAGAAAGATGGATATAGATAGATAGAGAAATAGATGAATGGAAATATGGATAGATGGATAGAAAGTTAGACGGGTAGATGAATGGATGAATGGATGGATGTATGGATGGATATACAGACAGATAGACGGATAGATAGTTAGATAGGCAGATTGATAGATGGATAGATGAATTGATGGATAGACATAGATATTTACGTTAGATCGATATGTAGATATGTAGATAGGTAGACAGATAGGTAGATAAATGAATGGTTAGCTAGATGGATAGAAAACCAGTTAATCGAGAAATTGGGATGCAATTAGACGAAGACAGTCAAGTTGGAGAAAGAGAGTCATCTTGGGAGAGGTCTACTATCGATTAGCATGTCCCCTGCTTGGTTAAAGTTTCTCCTCTCGGGTTTATTACCAGTTTCCGTGCAACACGCGCTGGAAAAACTTGATGGGCAGCCTTTCAGTAACTGTCAATTGACGCTTCAATCCACAGGGATGAAAGCCCGCACACACGAAAACGAAAACCCTTTATAGCAACATAATGAACCAATCTGTTTGTTTCTAAGGGATACGTTCTCATTGGTAGGGACATGTTTGTAAATCTGCTGAGCATCAATTAGCATCGATTAGCGTGACAGACGAGCTACTGTATTGCTTTTCAACGATGCCCGAGTAACATCGACTAATTCGTCGGGTTATTTGATCACGTGATCAATACCATCAGATCCCGTAGAAGTCCCGTATACCTCGGTTGGCAAAGGTTCAAAACCCTATGCAAAGGCCAACCAGGGAAAGCAGATTTCTGTTTGCACGACTGCTAGGTTGTCGTCAACGTGTTATCAGGCGTCCGAGGATTGAATTCTCAAATTCAAAAAAATACCAAGTCCGTCTGCTAGAACCTTATCGGTTTTGCTTCATTTGTTGAATTTAAAAAATGTAATGGTTCGCCGGTTTGTTGCCATTTCTTGTGTCGATGTGATTGAATACGACTTGCCTCGGTTCAGTTATTGATTTGCATGAAAACCCTGTCAAGAATATGAATGTATCACCTGCCACTTTGATGAAGTTGATGAATTGTAATTGCAAGAACCGTCTGCTAGGCAGTTGGAATGTTATCATAAAGCAGTCGTTTTTGCTTAGTTATACTGTCTGGTTGTACAATAACAAGAGGATCGTTTGTCAGTGTGGATCGCAGTGAATGCGTGTGCTTTTGTTTTAAGCTTTAATAGTTCTCCTAGACTTGTATACTGTCTACTAGTACCGCATGTCTGTGTATACTAATGTAATATAGATTAGCAATATGGTGCAACTTGTATAGTCTGGCATGTTGTAGTATAGCTAGTTAGTAACGTTGCAATTAGTCATAGTTAGGAGAAGTGAAGTACATGACATAATATGGTATAATGTACTGATATAGTACGATTGTTATGGTCTAGTAATATGTAATACTAATACTATAAGCACATCCAGAATTGAATTCCCACAATCGGAACATAAACGACTACACGTTTGTCTGGTTTCTCTCAAGTTGTTATCTGTATCTATAACGGAGAGTTTTAGAAGATGAAGGAACAGGAGTAATGCATGAGTGAAGGTTCAAGTTCGTCTGCTGTGTTTTTCTCGATATTCTTGTATTAAGCGAGTTGCTACTTTGGTCGTTACACGTTTGCCGGGAAATTCTATGCAAGAAACAGCTACACTTGCTCCGCTTGCGTGGTGTCTGTTTCCTCATTGAAATCCTTACATTCGAGGGAAGCATGAAATTTTGCTTAGCACGCGGACCACGGTCCCGTCTGCTGGGTTTCTCTCTCCGTTTAGAAGTCGCTGCTGTAGCCGTCACCTTCGTTGGTGTTTTCCTCTCGCGTTACACGGGTCTCCGCGTGCTGTAACAGGAATGAGATTTGTTCCGAACTGGGGTCAAAGGTCATCTGCTTGGTGTCTGACTCCTTTTTTTAATGAACTGGAACCACTGCTCGAAGTTGCTTCCTAGAAAAAGAAAAGAATCGTGTTATTAGATTAGAACGCTGGGTACTGGGTTCCTGCTCCCCTTTATAGCAGCTACTTTCATTAGGCTAACTGGATTTTAAAGTATAATTAGTCAACGGTTACAGCTTTTCACTAGAAGAAACGATGTAAAAACGAGTATAGTTGGAGCTCTTTTCTGTTTTAGACTAAAAACATTCACAGGAACTGCGTACTTCACACGAAATCTTAGGCAAAGTTCGTCTGCTGTTTATCGACGTTTCAGACGTTGCCATGTTTTCATTAATGAGTGTAGCGCAATTTGCAGCGTACATTTCTAAAGATGTTAAAGTACGTAAGAAGTGAACTAGGACAGTTAGGAAGTACAAGAACTTGAGTAAAAGATTCAGCGGTGGAAACGGCGATTAATTCAACCGGACATTTAAAGAGCTTGTCCCGTGTTATTACTGGAGAGATGCCCACAGCGGTGACATTCTGTGGGCTAGTTAATAATGCAGACGGCGGGGAGACAAGCGGGAGCAGGACTTTGTCAGTGTTACTTCTCGTTGACATAGTCGAGTGAGCCATACCGACATGACTAAAAGGGAGTCCTTCTTGCAAACTCAATAGGGTCGCCAGCAGATAAAGCGGACTTGGAGATCGGCGATGAGATTCTCGAAGTGAATGGTAGGTCCCTGGAGGGTGCCACACACACTGAAGTTATCTCTCATATCCATCAGGTATACTTTTGAGAAACTTTAACTTTATTACAATCATCTTTGAAGACTCTCAAAACTTCTATACATTTTGATCTTAATCTTTTGTATAATGTCAATGTTGCAGTGTATTCGGTCCCGGACGATCTGTCTGCGTGTCAAGAGAAGAAGCGGTAGTAAATTAGGTACGTATTTCTCTTGTTCCTTCTTTTTTATGGCGTGCTACATATTGTCTCCCAGCTCTGAAGGCTATACTGTAATCTAAGCTATTTATCGCAATGTAAGGGTTAATTCAGTGTTTAGCGTTTTATAGCTGCGGATCAGTGGTTGCGTGATTTCAATACCAAGTTGTGAGCAGGTTAATTTATATCCAACTAAATTGCAATTCCATGGATATGCCCCAAATGGTAAATCATCAACATGATTGAAAAGACACTGGCTAGAATAGGTTTACGGTAATTTCTGTAAAGGATATAGCCATATTTATATGAAACTATTATTATGTTAAAAAAAATATCTATCTGAACGTAGAACTACTTCTAGTAAAGTCTATCAGGGGTTAGGTGAAATCAGTATTAGTTTCGGCGCCGGTCTCGTTTTCCACGGACTGGAGAACCCCCCGTCAGATTACGTTGTTTTGCGGCAGCGGGAACAAATGACAGACGTCACGCGCATTTTTCCAGGACGTACTAAACAGCTTCTAGGCAAACGATGCGCGCGCGGCGTTCGTCAATTGTTTCGTCGACTCAAGTCCCGCCCATAGGAGTAGTTTACACAGTTAAAAAACTTTTTTTAAACAATATTTTCAAATGACGAATAATATTTAAAAGTTTTGAGATAAATTGGGAACTGTAATCGGCAAGAATATTTCGAAGGTTCCGTTTGGAAGTTCAAGTATTAACACTGACTTTTATTATAGAAACCTTTGAGTATACATAAGACTATACAAGATATATAGGATTAGATAGCAGTACGTATATAAACTGTAAATTAGAGTAGAAAACTTGATGGGTAGAATAATTGAATACAGATTTAAAAATATTAATATCGCAATTTTGATATGATTTTTAAGTAGCTCAAGACCTGGCGGCCAACAGCAACGTCCAGGATGCCTTTGTCATCGCAGTGGAGAAGCAGGCCCGCGAGAGACTCGAAAAACTGTCGACGTTGAAAAAAATCAAACCTGTCGATATGACCAAGTTATCGCAGCAAGTAAGAAAAAATCTATTATTATATTAAGACTTTCGTGTTATCGATTTTCATCTCTGTGACTTTTCTGCAGTTGAGCAGCGGACAAGTCCCGGACACATCATCGAAAATCAATCCGGATGTAGTGACAGCCCCGGCAGAAACACCAGCACCTGATGCACAAACCAGTAGCCAATCGAAACCCAGTCCCGAAGCGGAACCCAAACCGTGGAGAATCATATCACTGGATCAATCCTTAAACCCCAGCAAGGAGTCTGTAATATCACCGTTCGGATCACCGAGCACGTGGAACCTGGAAAGTAACCAGAGCGAGGACCAGGCGGATGAGACTCAACCCAGCCAAGCTCCACTGCAGCAGGACCGCGATGAACAGGAAATCTGGGCGCATTTTGGAACACCGCGGCCGGCGTCAGCGACGCAGGTCAAGAGACTGGAACCGGCTGGACAAGTTACGGTCGTCAGTGCGGATGTCGCGCCCAAACCTACGGTTATCGAGTAAGTGCAGTTTTGCCATCTCTAACGTGGAATATCGCCCCGGTAAACTGTTATCTTGATATTGTCAAAGATATCGTAAATATATTATACGATACTGCAATTTAAAAACAGTAAAATGACATTTTGCAATCTGCTGTCGGATTTCGACAACATTAAGGTAATTTCTTTTTACATGGGCGATATTTTCGATATGATTTAACTTGACAGTATCGATGTCGATATAACCAAGCAATATGCTTGTTATTATTGGAATTTGTGGCCAAATTCAATTAACTCCACTAAAATTTTAGTTAAATTTGCGAAGAACGAACAAGCGAGGATGAATTCCTCCGATAAAATTCTTGAGATTGTTCGTTATTATCATCTTTTATTGATCGGTATCGTCAGGAGCTTGTCGACAGTTGAAAAGACATGCTGGCTTGCAGTCAAGTTTGGGGAACTTTTAATGAAGCAGCAAGTTAGCAAGAAGTTTATCAAATTGGTCGTCGTCATTTTGCTTGATATCATCAAACAGTCATCTCCTTATCTGTCTATCGTTCCAGATGCATATCCGTCTGGCTATCTATCTATCTATCGAACTATCCAGCTATCTACCTACCTGGTCTGCCTACCTTTCTGTCTATCTGTCAGTCAATATACGTCCCTTCCCATACATACCTCCCTGTCTATCCTACGTGTTATCCAATACCTGTCCATCTAACTATCTATAAGTATGTATCTGTCCTATCTATCTACCTATTCTGTCTACCTATCTTATCTTATCTATCTATCTTACTATATTTCTATCTGCCTCTTTAGCTGCCTATATATATCTATCTATACGACCG
>JAIQCU010002359.1:0-11763 GCA_022114935.1 Leptestheria dahalacensis
AGATAGATAGGTAGATAGATAGATAGGTAGATAGGTAGATAGGTAGATAGGTAGATAGATAGATAGATAGATAGATAGATAGATAGATGCATACATATATAGATAGATAGGTAGATAGATAGATAGATAGATAGATAGATAGATAGATAGGTAGTTAGATAGACAGATAGATAGATAGATAGATAGACAGATAGACAGGTAGATAGATAGATAGATACATAGATAGATACATAGATTAGATAGATAGATAGATTAAATTCTTCTTCGTCATTAATTCATTTTTTTTCTTCAGTTTAGAAAAAAAAATTATTAAAAAAATCCAGGCGGAAAAAAGGAAGAAGAAGAATGCCAGTCAAAATGGCGCCAGTTTTAAATTTACTTAGGAAATTAGGGGGCATGTAGCAATTATGCAACTCAACAGTGGGCCCGTCGCTGCGATGAATGCTGCTCCACGAGCGCTGCTTAATCGATAGCGACGGGATCGCCAGACTGGAAGCATCTCTCTCTCTTTTTTATTCAATGCAGCCATTTTTCACATAACCTTTATCCCAAAACTGTGTGTGACCAGCAGCAGCGGCCATTCAATGCCCACCCGTCAGGATTGACCGTTTTCCCTTTTGGGTTGGATCAACCCCGCAAACCATAGCGTTCAAAGATTCCCCCAATGAAGTTAACTTTAAAGTGATCAGTTATCTTTTAAATTTGAGATGTCGCGTTACCTGGGCTTTGAATATTCAGGACAGACGGCTAATTTAAAGTTAATTAAAACTAATTAATGTCCATTACATTGAGGGTTTCTCATTATAAATATGTCGATTAGTTTTAAGAATTCAAATTGCAGAATTTTTTTTTTAAATTTTCAGTTATTGGTAAATGTTAGCGAGCGTTTTGAGAGGCATTATCGTTAATTAGCTTACTGTATATAGACTTGTTATATTGAATTTTAAATCTATCCGTCAAACTCTAACTCTCTATCTTTTGATCTCTGTCAATCTATTTATCTATCTGACTGTTTATGTATCTATCTAGTTTTCTATCTATTCGCCGCTCTATCTATCTATCCATCTCTCTGATTCTCTAACTAGCGCTCTATCTGTCTATCTATCTTATCTATGTATCCATCCATCTCTCTGATTCTCTAACTAGCGCTCTATCTGTCTATCTATCTATCTATCTATCTTATCTATGTATCTGTCCATCTCTCCAAGTCCCTATCTAGCGCTCTAGCTATCTGTCTATTTATCTATCTATCCATCCATCCATCTATCCATCTCTCTAACTCTTTATCTAGCGCTCAATCTGCCTGTCTGTCTATCTGTATTTATCTACCTATCTATCTACCTAGCGCTCTGTCTGTCTGTCTATATCTANCTCCAAGTCCCTATCTAGCGCTCTATCTATCTATCTATCTATCTATCTATCTATCTATCCATCCATCTATCCATCTCTCTAACTCTCTATCTAGCGCTCAATCTGCCTGTCTGTCTATCTATATTTATCTACCTATCTATCTAACTAGCGCTCTGTCTGTCTGTCTATATCTATCTATCTGTCTATCTATTTAACCATAACCCACATAAACAATCAACATCATTTAACCATTCTGATGGAATTCTTCAAGTCCCAAGATGTAAATTCAACTTCACAGTCGTTCAGCCAAGTTCCAAAAATCACCCTAGGCCTACAAAAATACCCCAAGTCCTTTTCAACTAGGAAACTAGTCAGCTAACCAACTAACCACCCAACTAACTATCTATCTATCTAGCTAACTAATCAACTACCCAACTAACAAACTAAGCAAAACCATAACTCCTAACCACGTCAAACACCCATCCTGTATCCCAAAACGTCAATTCCACAACCCAATATTACAAAACCAAAACCATGTCAAGGTTTAAGCGAATTCATAATAATACCTTATGATAACTGACACTACCACCATAACGAAAAGCTGCTAGAAGGGCAAAAGCGTATTCGGACCTGCATCCAGCAGCGCGCCGAGAAGGCTATACAATCAATATACGGACCCCTATATCTAGAGCCGGAGTAGGGGTAAACAGGTTGGGGCGGGAAAAACAAATTCACATTAATTGCATTAATTGCTTGCTTGTGCATTAGTTGCGTGTGTGTGTAAACGATATGGCGGGGCCCATCAGCAGGGTTTTGCCGACTAATAGGAGAGTTGTGTTTACCTCTGGTGGTGCACGTTCTCTTTCCCTTCCTCATCCTCCCCCGCCCCCCCCCCCTTGGCCTTTTCATATTGAACCGAATAAATGAAGGCCTATTGCATTTTGGCTTTTTGTGTCCTAACGAGCCCACGAGAGTCGCCGGCATGCAGTGGCGTCAGGTATCACAAGCAACCAGCCTCGTTAGTCTGCTGTTTTCCCCCCGGCTCCCCCGACGGCGCTCGCTCCCTGCACCATGGAAACGGCAACATCTGCGAGAGCCTTTTAACTCGTTCGCTTCCCAGCTCCCTATTTTCCCACAGAAATAACTCCTTTTCTTTTACAACAAGCTTGATGATATGATTAGGCTCAAGTTGATCTCTATAACGTGTCTTTTATTTTAACCTCGGATAACTGACAGGGTTTCTGAAACAATAACGGGGTCTTTGGAATTCTCCTTCGGATGGACAACTAAATGTTGAATCGTTTATGTTAATACAACAGTCTGGAAATGTATAACAGTTACAGTTTATCTATTGTATTGTAAGAACAAACGTCCGGCTATTTATAGAGACTTTTGTAATTTTTCCAAATAACCTTTCATCATCATCATAGTATAGCTTATTATCATTCTATAGCATCTTTTTACCTAAGTATAGTATTAACTTTAATAGCAGTTAAAGTAACTGTTGTAACGTCACATATCGGGTGAAGTAAAGGTTCATCTGGCCGCGTGCGAACATAGAAACTAGATTGTATTTTATGATTCCTTCTAAATACTTGAGACATAAATAGCATTTGACTTGTAAACTTTTATATGGAGGATATAGAAGTGATTTTATAAACCGTTTTCTGAAAAATCAAGTTCATGTCAGTATGTTTAGGTATACTTAACATGTCGCTGACCAGTGGAAGGGGCCGTTGTAACTTGGCCGCGGTTCGGGGCAGCAGCTGTCGATTCGGAGACTGCAGCTTCGACATCGCTCAAAAAGCTTCGGCTATTATGAATCGAAGTTCCGCCCAGAATGATGCGAACCCCGGCGTTTTGACGGTTCAGCTGGTGGACGCTCAGTGACTCCTCGTACGTCACCCCGCCGATGATGAAGACGATGATGTCGGTCGGCCTGCGAACAAAATGTTCTTGTATAAGTATAGTTTGGTGACTTGTTTCCGACTGTTTTACTTCATTAAGTCACAAGGATATATGTCTGTTTATCTAGCAAGCTTACTGTTTACCTAATGGCTATTGATCTATCTATCTTTTTTTCTATCTATCTATCTATCTTTCTGGCTATCTGTCTGTATATCTATCTGTCTATATATCTATCTGTCTATCTATCTATCTATCTACCTGTCAATCTATCTATCCATCTATCTGTCTATATCTAGCTGTCTATCTATCTAACTAACTATCTAACTATCTAATCTATATATCTATCTATCTATCTATCTATCTATCTATCTATCTATCTATCTATCTACCTAACTATCTATTTAACCATATAATCTATCTATCTACCTAACTATCTGTTTAACTATCTAATCTATCTATCTATCTCATCTATCTATCTATCTATCTATCTATCTATCTATCTATCTTCCTATCGATCTGTCTATCTGTCTAACTATTCATCTATATCTGATATCTGTCTATATCTATGTCTGATATATGTCTAAATCTCTTATATCTGTCTATCTCTCTGTCTATCTATCTATGTATCCATCTGTGTTATACAACAAATTAACGCACTTTGGTTTCACCTAATGTATACAATGCACCTGAGAGACTATTTTCGTAAACTGTCACATAGCAACACTCTTTTACGAATTACCTTAAAGCTATTTACAACGACCATGGAATGGTTTCAAGCCTAGCTTTTCTTTCTAATTTTATTTGGATTTCCATCTAGTAGCACAAATCTCACTACTGTAAACTGTAAGTATTTTTCACTAACACTGAATAATCAACTTGATATAACGTCTCGTACCTCGAAATGCTGGATTCATGTCCAATGAACGGATAAGTCTCATCAGGTAGACGAGCTTTAATTAGATTCTCCAGGACGTCCTTCAGGGCAGGACTGTGCTGGGTAAACACATTTTCAATGCCCTTCAAACCCTGAAAATATTCCAAGCCAAATTAAACACTATAGGGTTTAGATCATTTTCTTTCTTTTTTTCTTTTTTGGTAATCAATAAAGGAACCTTGAAGAATTTTTCGGTAATTTTCGTGACGTCTTTTGGAACGATGGCGCTGCTATTTCCCGGGTAGACTGAGCCGCCGTATTCTGCTACACACTGCGTCATCTGTCGGTAAAATGAGAAACCGTTAAAAATATTTAGCAATATTCATTAAAGCAGACAGTGATTTCAGGATCTCCCTCTCCGATGTGGATTTCGAAAAGCTAAATCTGTTTCTATTGGCTCGAAATTAGTTTTGAAAGCTGCGGAAATCTAATGGCATACAGTCTAGTTCTATCTAATCCTCGCCTCAAAAACTAAAGAGACCAACTCTAAATGAACATAACCATACAAATAACGAAGGGAAAACGATCTTGTACGATGAATCTGATACAAGGCGGTCAGTTATACATACCCGGACAAGGTGCTCGGGCACGTTCCGACGTTTCAACGCCTCTACGAGTCCGTTAAAATCATTGCTGGGGTATTTGCGGTAGCGAAGCCCGTAGAGCATCACCAGACGGGCGGCGTCAGAGTCGCGGGTCTTGTCCGAGTCGACGAGTTTGCGAATCTTCTGTAGGGACATGGAATGTTCATCTTGGCAGGCCAGCTCTTGCTCGGCTTCCGAGACTTCCAGCAGGTTGAACTGCGAGACTAGGCGGGACAGTTCACCGAGAAGCGTCACGTGTTTCGTGACAGTCCCTGACATTTTCTGTCACGGAAAAGAAGGTTCAGTGAAATAAATTGCAAATTTGCATTTTGATATTAAAAGAAGAAACCTTAAACTGAGGGTAGTTCTCCACGAATGCTTTCATGTCAGAGATGCTTTCTACTTTCTGGTGGCTCTTTGCTTTGGCTTGAAAATCGTCCATGAGGGACTTGATGGTTTGCCCGATGTCGCCAAAGTTCAGGTAGAGATTCTAACATGAAAAACATGCAATTGCACTTAACTTTGTAACATAATTACTAATTTAAAAAAGGGTAAAATTGCTAAATTTAATAAGTATATCCCAAATTTTGTTGATTTTTACGGAACCAGGATATTACGTTAGCGTAAAACTCGTCGCTCTCCGCAGACAGCAGTACTTCGCTAAGATCTTTCGGGGCCCCGGGAACCCCCGCGAGGCTGACGCGATTGTTGCGGATGTTGAGAAGCTCGTGAACCATGGCCTGATACGTCCACTAGTGCAGTAAAGAGACCGAAGAACTTGTAGTAAATTGTTCTTTGGCATATTAATTGGAAAGGAAAGAATGTACCTGGTTGAGCAGCGGTGTGATGGGGTCGTAGCGTCGGTCCAGAATGAGCAGAACGGGCGCTCCTTCGTTTCGTTGGGATTGGAAGAGGGACGTTTCTTTAACAACGACATCCTGAAACAGCTTATTATATGTACTGAATCTTTTTTTACGGAATAAACAGGAAAAAAAGTTACGCGAATGTTCTCGGCCAGGCGGCGAGCCAATGAGGAGAAGCCCTGAAACCGAATGACGGGACTCTTCTTGAGAGAAAGCAGAACGCTCATGAGACCTTGCGTACTTCGCTGCAGTGAAGTACCAGTCCAGTTCATTCCTGTTCATAAGAACCGCCCAACCTATTAAAGCTGCATGGATATGCTTTTTGTGAACTAGATTTTACCCAGTATAGGTTTTTCCAAGTTAAGCGAGAACAAGTGATGTCCAACGGGGAAAAAGTCGGCGTAAAACTCCTGTACTTCTCGTACCACTTCGCTTTCGTCGGCTTCCGCCAGCATCTTGATGGCGGCTTTCTGGATGATCCCGCTGAAATCTATGGCAGAGATTATGAAAAATAAATAAATTACACTTAACTGTACGATAAACTTACACAAGTAATAAATTCCGTAGGTAGGTGATTTCAAATGCGACACCAGGAAGTCTACGTTCTCTTTCGTGGGTCTCAGAAAAGCGATGCACTTCAGGTGTCGCATGGGTGCACCTCGTCCAGCCTTGTCGATCTGCTCGAAGAGGTAGACTTCTTTCTGCAGCATATCTGACTGAGCGTACGCCATGCTTACAATACCGATCTACAGATGTATTAAACTCATTAGTGAGGTGTAGGGACCAGTTTTGTATATACTGGGTGTCTTCAACGCCCCGTTAACTATACCGTTTCTCGGTCCATGAGCAACACTTTCATGCCCGGCCCGGTGTCCTGGATCATTTTATTGATGTAAAGCTTGATAGCTTGCATTACATTCATTTTGGCAAGTAATTTTTAAACTCGGAACTACTCAGTGTTGGTGGAATTGAAGTCGCTGCCACCGAACGTCAATAAAAAGTGACAAGAGGCAGAATATAAACAAGAATCTGCAGGGTGTTACTAAAACGCAAGACTTGTTCTATGACACTTTGTTATTCAGATGTAAAAAATTACTTTCAAAACAAATGTATTAAATTATGATGATAATAAATAACACCATTGAAATTTATGTGATAGGTTTATGACCTATTGCTGAATTCCATGAACGCAATAAAAATCCCATATGGGCTTTGGAAAACTGGGAAACGTAGGAAAATCGATATGAAAGTTAATGGCATCAAACAAATATTGTATTTGCACTTTGAAATGATTCAAGGGAAAGAATTTTAAACTAATATCACTGCAAGGACTCAGTCACTCGTGTATCTTGTATTGTTATATATCAATCATCGGCGTACTTGGGATTGTGAATACATTTACTGTCTTCGTGAATCCACTGTTGCAAACCGGTTGCAATTTTTCTATGAGACGGTAGATCATGCAGCGCAGCACACAGATTACAAAAAGCATCACGCTGAGTTCTCTTGGCGTTTAGAACCTTGTAATGAGGTTTCCACCAGAAATATTCCGCATAAAGGCTGTCATTCCGGTCCAATTGGATAAGGTACTCAGCCAACTGTTTTGGCGTGTACTCCAGGGCGTTAATATACGAATGCGGCGGAGCGATCGCCGAATAATCAGCTCCCCCGAGTACAACCGGAACCACATTCCGGCTGATTATGTTCCAGAACTTTTCCGTTACATAATCAGTGCAGATTGAGTTTTCAAATGATAGGTAAAACTTGTAACTTTCTTCAATTTCATCATAACATTGGATTTCATTGAGGTATCTAGGACATCCATCATCCTTCAATAACCCGCTACAACGACCGTAGATATCAACCTGGATGTATTTCTGAAGCTTCTTCACGTAGTCTTGTCGATTACTCTTGGCGTGGCAGTTAGTCGCCATCCACAGGGCCATTTTCGTCTTTCTGGAAGCGGGATTCGTATTGCGGACAGTTTCCAGCATCCTGGCGCGGATCTCGTCTTCGTTCTTCGGTGCGGAAGGTAAGGGTTCAATCCTTCCGTACGGGATTGGGAAGTCAGCCCCGCTTCGATAACTCATCGTCCAGTTGAAGAATCCGTCAAAAACTTTCATGTGGGGCATGTGTATCGGCGGTTCGTTGGAGAACATGACGAAAACCTGATCGGCTGTGCGGGTTGGCATGTTATACGGATGTTGCTCCGTCGGCGGATGCATGATGAAAGCGTCGTAATCTTCCCGGTTTAAGTAGGTTAGGTTATTGGTAATGAAACAATTGGAAACTGGGCAACCAGCATGAATGAAAGCTGCTTTGTGAGTTCCAAACTCGTACTGCCATAACTTGTCCGTTATGAGAATCACTTTGCGACGATCAATGACTGACCTTTCAAAGTCGGTCAGTGTCCCACTCGACTGACTAAAGACATCGATTTCTAAAACGTTAAAACAACAAAGTAGAAGTAACAGTAACACGGCGACAGATATAACCAAGTGTCGTTGCACGCGGCGCATCGTTTGCAAGTCTAAGTCTCACCTCGGCCGACTGTAAACTGAACGTTGGACCCAAAATAGCAGTTGCGTACCCTTTTTAACTGGGAGGACAAACGCCAGCAGGTGGCACAGGTGAGTTAACTTTTGATTGCGATTCTGCTCGCCACGAAAGGTGGTTGAACTAATAATGGCTCTTACCAAACGAATCCTTTTCATGCTCTTTTCAAACTCTACATTCGCAAGTAACACTGAAAAGGTTATCTCGATAAACTCCCAAGTAAAGACAGGATGGCATAAGATTTGTAAATCTATTCCAATTTGCAGACGAGGGACAAAAGTATGGCCAATGCAAGATTCAATCAAAAGCAGACTGCATAATAGTTTTCAGTGATAATAAAGGCGTTGCAATCCACACAAATTAACGTGATATCCTTCGTGATTAGGTTCAACGATAGGGTATGAACACTCTTGTTCAAATCGCTGCCGCAACTCGGGCAGTCGTCGACAATGTCAGTCGTTACAAACCGTTTGACGCATGTGGCGCTCTCATCATCGCTGCAGCGTTGACTCGTCGAGGAATGTTCCGCTTCTTCAACTTCCATGCTTTCTTCGTGCTGCGACAGATGGCGTTCAATGATGTCGCTGATTAATGAGTCGGGAAGCATGCTTTCGCAGTCGGAGAAGGTGTGCTCCATGTCGACTTCTTGAGGTTCTTCAGTGGACTAGATTCATAAAGAAGGCAGTTACTCACAGATAATGACATTATACTTGACTAATCTTATTAACACGTTAGTAGAATACTGAAAATGTTACAGGAGAAACGGGAATACCTTTTCAGTTTCTACCGACCCGTTGCTTTCAAGCTGATGAATCAATGCGTATTCTGCATCTTAAAACATAGCATTCAGTATACACGTATGATGTTTAGAGAAGAGATAATACGGTCTAAGAGATCATACCTGGAACTACTACAGCACTCTCCCTGGTAGACTGGAAGGGGATTTCTTTTTCTTGGGTGCCATTTCCTTTTGCATTAACAGAAGCGCTGCGGCGGAATTCTAGAAAGAGAAGTTTAAGGAAGAGATCGAGGACTGTGTCGTTGAATCATTTACGTACCAAAGTTATAGACAACTTCATAGTTAAGAGGTACGTTAACAGTAAAGTTTGATATAATCCGGAAATACAAGTACATTCCTACTTTTGTTTACTTCAGAATAGAAATGTAAGTTTACGTCTACTAAGAAGATAAATAACATACCTTTCCGGGAAACCGTTGCAGTTTCCTGAAATCCCAAGTTTCTGTTGCTAGCGTGTGGTAGTTTCGATGGGCCCGAGTTTCTCAGCGCCAAGGTCTCAGGTACAGCTTTGGTAACGTCGAAAAAAGTGAAATTTGTAAGAACCAATCAAATCACGTCCCAAGACATGGCATATTTTATATAAGAATTACGTTTAACACATTTCTCGGTCACCGTTTTGGGTCCGCGACTTCTGCCACTCCGGACACTAGGTAGAGACTTTGGTCCAGGTTTCTTCACTGCTCGTTTCGTAGGCTCTTCTGCTTCATCGGTTAGGCTCTCGTCTTCATTGAAGCACGGGATAGAGACCAAGGGAAGCTTTACCGGGACAACTGGTTTTGTAACCCTGATTACAAGTTTCTGTGCAGCAGCAGGGCCAGGTTGATCACTGGGAACGGCCTCGTGACCGGCTTTAAGCGGCCCGCTGGTTTCCTTGTACAAGCAGTCGCAGTCTTTACTCGGAAATGGAGAATGGTTTTTAGCTTCACAGTGCTGCTTCAGAAAGCACGCCTGTCTGAAAACCTTCTCACACCCATTACAGTAATAGACTTGAGGTTTCAGAAAGCCTTTACTCTTCAATGTTATCCCGTGCCCGGTTGAATTTTCGTGAGCGGCAAGGGCACAAAGCGACGGGAAGGAACGGACACAGACGTAGCAGATTATCCGCCGAGGTTCTTCCCCGCCCGACATTCCCTGAAACTGAAAGCTGAGGATAGTCTTGTACGTAAACTGAGTAACAAGTTTGGGGCATAACATTTGTCTAGTACAACGCAGCTGATATGGGCATTGGCTTTTACTTTATTTCCTAGCTTATACGGTGATTATGAAAAATGTAAAGGTGTTTGGCATTCCTAAGAAATACGTTTTCTAAACTCTATAGGATTAGCGTGGTTTTGACCCAAGTTCTGACTTCCGCTGTTGACCTTTCGCCAGACGTATCGCCTTTTGTAAATTAGATGGAGTTTAACCATGATTTAACTTTCACGGTCATAGCAAACCTCAGAAATAGCGTCAAAACCATGCTAGTGTAGTCTGTACTTAACAAACCTTGTGAGTGTGCACGCACGCCGCGGCCAATGTGATAGTTTCCAAACAGTACGAATGTTTACAAACATGCGCCCGTTGAATTCGCTCAGCAACTTCGTTCCACGTTTGTACTCGAGCGCCATCTCTCGCTACATGCTATAACTAGCTAAGTAAAGTTTTCATCTTAACTTGTAGTTTAATTTCAGTTACAGGCTGAATTTACGTTTCCTACGCACAAGAGAGTAAAGAATACTTAATTTAAAAAATAGAGAAATTTGAATCTTCCTTTCTGGTTTAAATAATCGAAGGTGTTCGTAACAGCATGGACTAAACTAACATCATGAAAGTTACGAAGATTACAAAAAATATAAATTTTTACAAACTCTCATTTGAGTTTTCAGTCTTTTTATCGGTATCTTTTCTTTGATATGATACTTTTTTCTACCTGCATTCGGCATTTGGCAAGTTAACCATAAACGGATTTAGTAAAAGTCCCTGTTTCGAACGTTAGTTCACGTTGCTGCTGTAGTGAACGCTTCCTTTGAAACTAGTACCTGGACGCCGTTACAAGTTTGGCGATTTTGGAAAGTATGAATCAAGAAGGGAAAGTTTCTGCTGTTTCTAACTTTACAACTTTACCTTTAGGAGTGATTAATCATTACGACCATGGCTTTAATTAAAATCCTGCTTTCCTGTACCCAACTATCACCGTAATATTGCTAAAGTTACTAACTTCCATAGACCGTAACGGTTTTTTGAATGGTTTATTTGCCGAATCCTATAATGCTTTCAGTATACACTATGTACGAATCTAGAAAAGTTACTCTGGACATTCAGCTGATAGTAACGCATTGAATATCCTGTTCCAGATCATTTCTTGTAGTAAGCCGCGTAGGGGACTGCGGGAGTAGCCTTGTAAGCTGATTCTTCATACGTAGCAGGATTCTTGTACGTAAGAGCTCCGTTGTATGCTGAGGCTTCATATGACGGATGTTTGGAAGCCGGCGCCTGGTAGTCCTGGGCTCCGTAGGCCGTTGCTTCGTACTTTGGAATTTCGTAAGTTTTAGATACGTAAGCAGGGTAAGAGGGAGCTTCAGCTACTTTGTAAGATGGTGCCAAATAGTCGGAAACTGTATAAGTAGGAGCCTCGTAAGCCGGTGCCTGGTAAGCGGGAGCCTGGTGCTCGGGACCTTTGTAAGCAGGAGCTTCGTAAACCGGTGCCTGGTAAGCGGGAGCCTGGTGCTCGGGTGCTTTGTAAGCTGGGGCCTCGTAAGCCGGTGCCTGGTAAGCGGCAGCTTGGTGCTC
>JAIQCU010002360.1:0-11960 GCA_022114935.1 Leptestheria dahalacensis
TCATAGGATAACTTGCAGATTGCACCTCTTGAAACATTGAAGAACCAGCGGTATTCCTCCTGGTTATTGCATCGCGATCTACCTGCTGGATTTGGGCGGTTATCAGCAGTTTCAGCGGTTCTCTTGGCCTCCCCGCAATGCAAATACCATGGCTGGTTGAGGACCTATCGAACGACTTACTGCTAAACGTCTACCTGTTGAATCTAGGTGAATATCAGCAGTTTCAGCAGTTCCTGCCTCTATAAGAACGCCACTAGTCTGGAACGATAGAGCGATATAGATATTCGAGTATCTGACAATCGTTAAACACGTTGCATTGAGTTGGAATGAAATGAAAGTATTATCGAAATGTGATCATTATCTTACTGGAATGCTAGTAACTATTCTATAGTGTTTATTATGTTAATTATAACACTATATTTGATATTGCACTAGATTAACTATACTTGTATACAATTCATGAGCTTGCTGTTATTTCGCGATAGAAAATAGTTAGATAACTTGTTTGTCAACAAAGATAACGTGACCTTTTGGTGTTAGTCCCCTTCTTAAAAAGTATATCGCTGAATGGTTTGGTATGTAATCGACATAGTATCAAATTGTCATAAGAATATATCAGAACCACGCTTACAGTTACATAAAAAAGATCAGTGTATTCGACTGCACTAAACAAAACGGAGTTAAAACGGTTTACATCTTTCAAAGTGGGTTTCCATCACATAACAGAGTTTTCCCCGTTGATACAGCTCAATTTCACTTGAGCCGGGAAGAAGACAAATAGCATTTGGGATAATACAAGCGGGTGGACAATAAAACAAGGAAAACTGTTTGCTTTATTCATCTGTCCTTAAGAGAAAGGCACAAGCCGATTATACCTTTAGTCCATCGTTGTCCCAAAAAGCAACAAAAGACCGGGTAAAGACCGGCAAAAGACCGGACAATGACTAAACATTTGGACAAACAAACCCATCTACTATACAGGAGACTTTTAATGACAGTCTTGAACAATACGGAGACGATACTTAACAGTCTGTGTGTTTATAGATACACGAACCCACGTTTATACATGCAGCGTTGATCCGTTAAAGAGTGAAGATTAGACGCAGCAGGGGAAGCAAAGTACACAGGGGCTTTTCTCTTTTGTCGCGCTTCAATAGACTTGATCAATCGCCGTAGATGGGGCGTCTATAGAAGATCCATTCGGGCAAAGCTGGACATATCAGTCTATTGTTGTTAATTCGACGGGCAAGAAAAAGAGATTTGAAAAAAAAGTCCTTAGTTTAGTCAAGTATGAAACAGACCGCAAGCCGCTTTTGAAAACAATTTGCACACAACCGCCTCAAAGAATAGCTCCAGTATCGGCTCCATTACATACGGTGTTGTTCGTTCTCTATACAAAGCCATAAGTATGGATAAATCAATGAGGCCGAACCCTCGATCCCTGTACATGCGGTTCATATATAAAGACAACGGCAGGTGCGGATCCTCTTCCGTATAATTCAGCCGCATAACCGGATGTGTATTCATTTGATAGGTTCAAAGGCCAAACCATCTGCTTTGTAATGCTGTTTAGGAATCTTATTTCCGATTATTAATCCCCTTTATAGCCAATATACTATACAATCATATACCGTCGATTATGGTCAAGGGGAGGAGCTAAATACCACGTGACCAGAGAGGGGGGCGGGGCTCTAGATAAATTATTTGGTCGACAAGGGTAAGATGAGCGTCAACTAGTGGCACGTGACCTTTATGATATCAAGTATACGCGTTTCGGTACTTGAATGTAGGTTTTACTCTCTAGAGACTGGCGGTTTTCTGAAGAGGAAGCCCTTCAATTGGTACGCCGTATTAGATCCTGTGGGAGCTCGTCATCTATTTGCCGATGGTCACGTGACCTAAAGCGCGGGAAAGTTCAGTTTGAGTATGTGGCTCTGATAGAACTGCTAGATGATGCTGCGGTTAACCAGTGTCCAGTCACGTGACCCGTTTTTAAAATTTAATATAATTCGCAGTTGATTATAATTAATTTGGAAATCATCACAATTGAAAGGTAAAGAGCCGTTTTACCTGAATCGATCGAACATGTGATCATGTGGGAAAACACCGACATATGTTATTCGGTGGAAGTCACGTGATCAGCCTGTCGTCGAAGAGAGGGGATCGCGTGCTTTTTACATATGGCGGTTGCGTTGCTTCGAGTGTAGGACCACTCGTTTCAAGATTCTTTTCATTTTGGTTATGCAATTCAGTGTATCGCGTACGCGGGAAAACTTTGGCTAACCGACGGTCACGTGACCGTGAATCATAGAAGGCAGATTAGCGCGCGCGCGGGCTTTTTTGAATCGCCAATTCAACATATGAACGATCAAGCTCAACAAGTACGCATATTAGGTCTTTGTATGGTCGGATAGCTTTATTAATCATTTAGTTGATCTGGCCATAGTTGACGAAATCCCTCATTGGATGAAAGTCACGTGACCCATGGCGGGCTTTTCAAACTATTAACGATAGGCGCTCATCTGTTTTTAAACAAAATCATATTTCAACAGGAATTGTTCAAGTGTCCTAATGAATGATTGGTTCAAAGTCACGTGACCTTGAATCCAGACACATAACGGCGCGGGCTTTTCCAATCTATGTTTAATTAAAATCGTATTGTTGAAGTGTTCGTATACATATATTTGTTTCCGGATAAGTGATTGGCCTATAGAGTCACGTGACCTGGATTCGCAAGACATAAACAAGCGCGGGCTTTTCAAACTTGCAGAGATATACAGTAATCCGAGGCGAGACATGTCATGGCCAGATTGCGGCGAAGTTGCCAAGCGTGCAACTAAACAGTCTAAAAAGCCGAGGGGACCTTCATTACCGATTATTTGCTGCTAGAGTGGACTGGTATACGTGTATACATGCTCGATCTATAGTCAACCAAAGGTGGATATAACCTTTCACCTGGAGGGCGCACGTACTTAAACGGTAATGGAGAGTATTTACTGCGGAGGGGCTAATGGGTCCCCCCCCTGTCCCGTCCTGCAAAAGATCTTTTTAGCCGCCGTTACACACACACATCGCGTATACAGAAGTAGGTAATGGCCGAGCCATTGTAATGACCCTATGGGTCACGTCGTTGTGCTGATGCCTATTAGAAAAGGAAGCTCAATGCTCGCTGCACTTGAATAGAACCGAAAACCCTGAAGCTGAGGTCAGATCAGGTTACGCTAATCACCCGCTATATCCTCTCCCTCGTACATATCGATTGGCTTCTCAACCTGGACCGCAAAACCAGCAGTACGTGTGCACATCACAACTGGTAGACGCTCTGTACTTTTACATAACGCCGGCGGTTTATACGAACAATCCAGACAATGAAGAATCAAAGTTAAGTGTGTTAATCTAATAAGAGTCTAGTCGAATCGCTAAGTTAGTTGCAACCATATAATGTTGTATAGGATAAGGTTGTATATCGTCGGATTGAATGAACTGCAACTTGATTTCAATATCAACCAAGAACGTAACATATTGATCATATCTTCTGTACTGTTTTATATGTACATCATTTGGTGGTTAAGGTTGCCTATTTACTTTGTACAGCGACTACTGACTTACGTGTTTACTAATTAACATCAGTTACAACTTTCAACTGACGAGGGCTTGCAATATTAACAGCCAGCTATCGTCTATGACTATAATTGCAAAGTATAGTTATAAAATTAAGATAATCGTGTTATATTAACGTAATTGGATTCTAAGTTTTGGTCGATTTTGGTTTATCGGCTGTGTCATAGTGTACAGGAACTGATCTGGTGATTTTTCCGGGGGCGGGGAGAGAGGGAAACAAGGGAGACCGCATATTCCTAATTAATGGCGGCCCCTAATTTTTTGGCAGAACATTTTCCAAAAGAGGATAATTGTGGCTTATTAGCCCAAGTCGCGAGTAATAGGATCAAGCGCAGATTGTATATCATCCACGCAACCACTGCTCAGCAGCCAGCAATCTCTCCAATCTCAGCCCCGTTATATTTTTTTCTCTCTCTCCCTACCCTTCATCCTGGTTTACTTTCTGCTCTTTTTTTAGATATTTCTTTCTCTCTCTCTGATTTCTTTTGCTTTCGCATCGATATGAGAGGCAATGCTGTTCGGAAATATCAAAACTCCTCCTAATAATGTGCGGTTAATCATCCACGGGCTAATTGGATTTCCTTGGTAGGAATTTCGGTCAACGATCAGTGGCGCCATCTAGCGGTCAAAATATGAACTACATATGGGAATGACGGCATAAATTATTGATGGAATACCAACCTTATTCAAAAATTTTTAACTTATATACGAGGAAAGATGCTATTATCAAAAGATATAAAGGTTAATGCAAATGGATCAGCTTTGTACTGAGACTTTAACAGCCATTAATCGACAAATAATTTAAACGCATATCTTTTCCAAGCTGCGCGGTGCTTATGTATTGCGAGGTTTGAGAGCTTTGTACCGCGGAATTCGTTATTTTCTATTAGACAGATAAAACACCCACACACTAAAAAAGATGAGATAATATCCCTCACTTTGGCGTCTCTATTAAAGCTACGGGTGCGTGCCCTTTGTTATCGCATATGCCCACCGTTATCGGGGGAAAGTATTCTAAAGTGATAATCTGCAGTAAAACATATACGAGTTTATATTTTCAGTTAATTTCATTACCGTATTATATTTAATAGGATCAAAAGTACAGAAGATTAGACGGAATTAAATGCTCCGTTGATGCGGGACCATCAAGGTCCCTTTATATCAAGGTTTGTAAATCAACATAGAAAGGCTGTTCAGTCTGACCTTCACACAGGAGCTGAACCTTGGGTGGCATTAAATTGGTTCCCCGCAGGCTTATATATTCGTATAAACTGTCAAATTATAACATCGGCGAATGGTAGACTTCAACAGGTGACGTAAGTGAAGTGACGAGCGCATATGCAAAAAGCGAAAGGGAAGAATCACCTCGAAGTTGTTAATGACTCAGAATGTAGATTCTCAACATTACACGGAACCTTTGTTTGGCTTAAATAGGAATCGTTAACGCCACTGGCAAAATCATAGCCTTGCCCGCAGTATCAAACCCAAAACTTCACTTTGCGATCAAGTTACCCGTGAGTTGTCCGTTGTCACTAACCAATGAAACTGGTCGATGCAAATATCCTTATAATATAAGATAATGTTGTAGTAGTAAATATAATAACTTATTATTGCTTTAACAAATTTATGAAAACCAACCGTTTGTACTGTACGCTTTTAAAACGCAAAAATGGATACTCGAGCGCCATCTGTTAACCGATAGATGGCGCTAGTGTCGCTCCGATTGGTCACTCGTGAGCCCCGCCCCCTGTTTCAGGTGGTCGGCGCTGATGATTCATTGGCGGGTTCGGCCCGTTACCTGGTTTGTTTACGCAAGGCCTTCACAACGGCATTCCTTTGTATTCACTGGTTAGTGACCTTTCGTTGCGTTTGACACATGCAATTACTGATGTGAATAGCATATCTATATATACGTACTATTAGGTTTTCAGTAAAAAACGCGTATGTTTGTAAATACGGTTATAAATTTTAATGTTTGATTTTATTTTTGTGCCGTTCAAGAGTTTCTGTCATCGCGCCGGAAGCGGAAGTTGAAGCTTTTTGCTCGCCACAAAACCAAATAGACCTTCCTTGCCTGACTTCCTCTGGAGACTTGTCTCTTCCCTGATTGCACAGTCAAATGATAAGGCATTCCTCGAGACGTCGCAGTAGCCACCGACCGCAGGCGTCGCAGATCTACCCCAGGGTACCAATCGAAGATATCGAAATGATGGATCTCGCGGAGGAACGGGTAACTCAAACAGCGTTTTGTGAGTGGCAAACATCTTCTAAAGGCAGTTTTTTTTTAAATTTTTCTAGAAATGGAGAGAGGTCTTCGATAAAGTAAGTATTCCTGCAAGTTACGTTTTCAGAGCTTTGGAATAACATAATAACTTTCCGATAGCTCGACCACGACCACGATGGATCGATTCCTCTACATGAGCTTCGTGGAGCGCTCGACTCGGTCACCCCCGAGACTTTCGAGCGGGACTACGGGGTCCCCCGAGATGTTTTCATAGAGATGGTGTGGCGAGCTGACACAGACGACAACGGGCATCTCGACTTCAGTGAGTTTCTCGTCCTGATACGTTCCCACGAGTGGGGAGTCGTGAGGCCGTGGCTGCACAGGGCGCTTCAGGCTGCCGCCTTTACCGTCGTACCTCGCAGGGACCGACCCCAAGTTCTTGTCGACGCTCATGAAGAGTACAAGTGTTGCCCGCCCCCGCTGCTGATGCCCATACTGAGCCTTATCGAGGTATAACATACTTACTTGGAAACGATTAAAAATTAACTGAACAGCAGATAAATAAATCCAAGTTGCTGATACAGTTGTTCATATTTACTTTCAGTTGGGCGTTTTCATCTATTACGCAGTGGATCTCGGTGGTGTCTCGGCCAACGGGCCCGTTCCCTTCACGTCGCCGCTCATTTACGATCCGTACCGCCGTTACGAAGCCTGGCGCTTCTTGTCGTACATGTTGATTCACGCGGGGTAACTTTGTGTCCTAGTCACGAATTAAATATTATTTAACTTGAACCAATAAAAATATAATAACTCAATTTAAATTTTACATCTTTGCGACGATCTTTTAAGGTATATCCACATCACCACGAATATTGTCGTGCAACTCTTTCTCGGCATCCCATTGGAGATGGTTCACGGCTGGTGGCGCTTGCTGCTCGTCTACGTGGCCGGAGTGATTGCTGGATCTCTTGGAACTTCCATCACCGATCCCAAAGTTTTCCTGGCCGGCGCTTCTGGCGGAGTCTACGCTCTCTTGCTGGCACATCTTGCTAGTCTTATCCTTGTAAGTTATAATTACAAGTCACTAAATGTAATTAAATTTTAATTTTCAATTTTATTTTAATTTTACTGATATTTAATAAAATTATCATAAATCAAATCCTTTTTTGTTGTTTCAGAACTGGAAAGAGATGGAACTTGCAATCATGCGCCTTCTGTTCATCGTCGTACTTATTGCTGTGGACGTCGGAGTGGCCGTCTACTACCGTCTGACAGATACGAAAAGCCAAGTAACCCATTTAAGCTAACAATCAACTGAAGTTAAATTGATTTAATAATAAAAGTTAGTTAGATTTAACATTTAGAGTTGATTCAATATGACAGTGAAGTAAAATTGGGTAAATTGGTTAACTTTGAAATTATAGTTAATCAGATGTGAAAGTAAACTGAAGTTGATTAAAATGAAAGCTGTTTTGGTGTATAATGAAAGTTATTGTGATTTTAAAAAACTAAACGTAATTGGAAATGTAATTAAAGTTAGTTAGGTTCCAAACCAAGATGATATACTTGTAAAATTAAAATTAATTCAATTTAGATTGAAGTTATTTGATTCAAAATTAAGGTTATTTTGACTTTTTGACTGCAAATTAAAACTGGTTAATTACACGATTAAAGCTATTTTGATTTCAATTAAGAGCAGATTTAAAATTATATTGAATTAAAACGGAACTAGAGTTAATTCGAACGAAAATTAAAGTTTCCTTGACTTAACATTACAGATAAGTTTGAATCATAATTCAAGTTATTTTGATTAAATTTAAAGTAAATACAGTTAAAATTTATCCAAGTTAAACTTTTATTTACCTTGTTTTTAAATAAAAATTATTTTGATTCGAAACGAAGGCTAATTTCATCGTATTGCTTGTTGTAACTACACTATGATTTTACATAAATAACTCTAAATGTTATTTAGGTTGGTTACGCCGCCCACATTGCTGGAGCCCTTGCCGGTCTCCTGCTAGGCGTCAACGTCCTGCGGAACCTGCGTCTGGAGAAGTGGGAGCGTATTGTCTGGTGGGTATCCCTCACCCTCTTCACTGCCCTAATGGCGATGGCCGTGTGCATGAACATCTTCTGGACGGACCATTTCCCTGCATCTCGATACGAATAGAAAAGAAAGGGGGAAAATTACAATGTCCACTTCGTATTGTGGTTGCCATCATATTACGGACTGTTATTTCAGTGTTACAGCTTGACCTTTTTGATTTGATGACTTGCGAACAACTCGCCTCAGGTGATGTAATCCATGATCGAACGAGTGGCCTTTCATCACGGACTGCCTTAGGAAACACAGTGCATAGATTGTTTTTACTTTTAACCGTGCACAAAAGATTGCCAGTTGTGAAGTGCAGCTCTCCAGGTGTGACTCTTACTTAATATTCAGGACACCTATGTTGTTTTTATGACAATACACATCCGTATGTAAAATAACCGCTCTATACTATTTTTTTTTAAAAGTTGGTTGAACTTCGATACTTGTAATACTGCCCAGAAGAGGGAAAAAGAGTATTTGGTAAATTATGAATGAAGATAGTATATAAGAAAGGTAGATAAATATGCTATATTTAATTAAAGTACAACTAATATGTGCTTCTTATTAAAAACACTTAACTTTTATAACTAAACGAAAAGCAGGGCCCGTGAGCGATCGATTAGGAATGCAATCATAACAATCAGGCTTTAAAAATGGTAATTAAAAGACTTTATTCAAAAAGATTATTTCAATCACTTTCACTTTCCGAGCTGCTGTCTGAAGATTCATCTCCCCCTGGCTGCATCCTGTTCGTGTTGACAAACAACTCGTCGTCGTTGCCGCTATCGTCGTCCGATCCACTGGTCCCGCTGTCGTCGTTTCGGTCTTCGACAGCCCGGGTCGCTGCTTCTTCCATCTTCTTAAACTCCTCTGGCCTACGCGTCAACGAAAATTTAACGTCCGAGCTCGTCCCGTTGAATCCCGTAAAATGATTACCATTTTCCTTGGCTTTCAATGAACTTGATCTGCTCCTTATACAATATGTGAGCGATCTCTGCCTTAACTTTCTCGCCTTCTTCAATGGACTCGACTATGACGAAATCGCCTCGCTTGACCCAGACGTTCTTGCGGAACTTGGTCGGCATCGAGACCAGAAACTTCTCGCCACTGGCAGTCTCGACTTCGTGAAGGTTGTTCCCTCGACCGCCGACAATCTAACGACAGTGATCAAACATCGAGATAACTTTCAATTCGGTTAGCAGCACAACGATGGGTAAATACCTTCACTATGGTCTGGTTCTCCTTCGGTAAAAAATACTCGTCCAGCGTCTCTTTAACGACGTGCTTTCGCTTGGTCGCTTTAGACATTTCTTGTATAATGATAAACCGGAAAGGACGCTTAAGAGTTCCTGATTATAGTTAATTAATCGTTCAAAACGATTCAATCTAATACGTTCGTTAACTTTCAAGCATCAGTAAGATTCAAACAATATTGTAGACGTTAAGTACACTGAGCTGTTTCCATACGAAACCTGTCAATGATGTTGTCAACACGTGAAAACTGGCTCTTTCGAACCCTTCGATGCAGCGTTGCCATACTTCTTTTATACGAACATTAAACAGATGCCATCCATCGTTTTATAATTATAATTTTACTTTGTTATTGTCATCATATTGATGCTTAACAAGTAAATGTATGATATTTGATTTTATTGCTTCATAACCTTAACAGAATCATTAGTTATTAGGCGGTAAAGTTTAACTGAACAAATTTACAGTCTTTGCCTTCGGGTTCAATGTCTCGATTGTGATATTTTCATTCGAGTGGAGATATATTTTGAACATCTATGATATTAATTAAATAATTAGTGCATCTTTATAATATGTACCTATAACATAACACGTAAAAAGAAATTGCAACTACATATCGGGTAAAATATTCAAAGTAAATATATACAATGAATTCCTTCAATAAGGATTCACCGTAGTGTTATTTAAAGGAAACCTTATTTTCTGGTTTCTTAACTAAGTGCCAATATATATAATTATGTGACGATACGAATTAATGAACGTATATAGCATACAAATAATTTAACTTAATGTATTACTATAATACGAAGCGATGAGCTGCTAATTTTAGATTTTACATTTCCTTCCGATAAGCTGGCAATTCAGTTAGTGAACCCTAACTAACGAACTATTATGTAAATCCACGTAACAATTGGGTTACCGAGCCACTGACTACATAAATGAAAGCAGAGCTAAACACTTAAGGTTTTCAAAAACGTGTATTGCACAACATCGACGCGCTGATGTTTACAACATGGTGAATCAATCGAAAAAGATAATATTTAAAGCATTCGGCTTCTTCGGTCCATACGTCGTCATCCAGGTAATGCTTTCCAGATCAAATCTAAGGTGAAAAAATAGAAGATTTTATTAATGCAGGCAGTTTAGTAGCTTCAAACAACTGTGTAAATTACCATTTTCAATCGTCTTAAATGACGCGTTTCCATGGCAACAGCATCCATCAGGTGGTCAGAATCCAGGGTTCCTGCTGAACGGTTAAAAGGTGCAAACCCTCCCAGGCAAAAAGACAGTCCCTCCTCCTAAGTCATTCCCCAACCAATAGAATATTCGGTTCCAAAACACATGATCCCGTATCTAAAACTGGTCCTGCTCGAGTAACATCCCGTCCCTTCAGATCCTCATCCAAACTGTCATGATAGCAACCAAACAGCCAACAGTTTCCGCTCTTCGCCTTCTGGGATCTTCAGACTTTCTCCTTTCTCTGCAGCTGTGCTCTCAAAGCCTCGGTAAACGGTCGAAAATGCCGTTTCTTTCACGTCTGAAACTAAGCTTAGAGATCTCTGTCGTCAACAGGCCACTAGGCCTTTTTTTTCTACTCTTGCGTTTCAATACAAATTGCATTTGATTGTTAACAGCAGACCTTACAGTGACGTTGCTGGGTATCTTCCAGCACCTTGGAATACAAGTGGAGGCAATCCTGATGTACGAATACACGGTAGGGAATTGGTCAAAAGCTTGCAGCAATGTCCACATTCCTGTCTTAGTACCATCAATGTTCCTCTGTAACTGCTACTCTTCAAAGCTGTATTTCTTCCGGCACGGTAGAAAGTAGAAAAACAAGCTCGGCAAGGTTCAGGGAGCTCCAACTTCCAAGTCCATTAAGACCACGTACCTCGGCTAAACAGAGAAAGATGGGTTTCTTTCTTCACACAGAGATTACCAAGGATGCCAGATAGGACCAAGTCTGTCATTCCCATTCAGCGGCATAAATACAAGAGAAGCCAGACGTGCAAATTCCCTGGCTGGCGTAGGAGATCTTCGACTTGCCGTGGCTGTATTAGCTTCATCCCAACAGGCTTGCAGATTACAGCGGCCCCGTGCATCAGCGTGAAAAAGGGTAGTGAGAGGTTTACTTCTACACAAGGGGATTACCAGGATCTTTGTTAGAAAGCCCGCAAATCGCAGAGGGTGTGTCGACAAACTGCATTCACCGCAAAAGGTTCGGTTCAGCAACTCAGCGAGAACGCCCAAGCCACGGTAGATAGGGTCAAAATAAGGTTTCCGCAGCAGATGTCAAGTAACCTTCGCCTTCCAGTACATTTCCAGGACCGTAAATTTCTGTTGCGATAAAAAACAGATTGCTTTTCTCTTTCTCTACTTTTAATTTTACCAGAGACTGGAAAAATGCAGATGCTTCCAGAAAGGGATCGAGTAGGGAGTGCCGTAGCTTACTTATCAATGGCTAAACCGCAGGACAGAGCAAAATCTCGCGCTTGAGAGGGTCATGGTCCTAACGTCCGTACAGAAGGAGCCTCGCTGGGATCCTGTGAGATGTTCTAAAACAGCATGACGATGTGTTGCTCTAATTTTACCGGGGCAGTATCAGACGTTTCCGAATAACTGGCTTAAGATTGTCGGGGATGTCTTCCATAGGACAGCGCGATAGTGGGATCTCTTGTACGGCAATCTGGCAACTGAGAGCGTCCAATCAAGGACTGGGACTCGCAACACCGCAGACCAGGGGCCAAATGACAGTTGAGACTGAAATTAGTA
>JAIQCU010002362.1:0-11385 GCA_022114935.1 Leptestheria dahalacensis
ACTCGACATTTCGCCCGCTTTTCAATTGCAATTTTTCCAGCTAATGAATAATTTTCAAATAATCTTCATTCGATTGCTACTCACAAACACGCATAGTAAATAACAAAGACAATTCATTCACTGAACATTATTTAAATGGGATCTAAAGTACGGCAGACAAAGCCAGGTTACCTAAAACTACCTACTGCGAGAGAGTTTAAAATTGCGAACACTAAAACTGAATTATAGCTACGTAAGTACTGTACTGTGGTGCAGAAAAGAAAGCAATGGAGACAAACTATTCCTCGGTGAGGGTAGTACTATGTTTTATATTTTATTATTTTACTCAAAAATCACGTGTTCTCTGGAAATTTCAAAGAATAGTCGTATGCTAAGCCTAATTAGAATGCTTGACCTGCCAAATATCACTTTAACCGATGGCAATAACGTCCAGATTTTGAATGTCCGCTTTATTATAGCAACTCCGGCTAAAGCTGCTAGATACACTTCGGGATAAACTTGCCTGCCTGGAGCTAGCAGTCAAAGTATAAACCTTTTTATATTAGTTTGATAAAGGTCTGATGAGCTTCCTTTCTGCAGGGTCTCCAGCGTAGGCGGGAATAGCCTCCATTTTGAAGCCGTTCCTAAACAACTCCATTTTTGCACGATTGTCAAGTTGGCAGAGATTTGAATTGAGACTGTCACCATAATGACTGAGACGGATTATTTGGTCAGTGAGAAGTTTGATACACCCTACAAATCTAATTGAGAACAATTTGTTTTGAAGAGATCACAATTAAAATAAATGGACCGAAAAAATTATGAAACATAGTACTACCCTCACCGAGGAATAGTTTGGCTCCATTGCTTTCTTTTCTGCACCACAGTACAATACTTACGTACCTATAATTCAGTTTTAGTGTTCGTGATTTTAAACTCTCTCGCAGTAGGTAGTTTAAGGTAACCTGGCTTTGTCTGCCGTACTTTAGATCCCATTTAAATAATGTTCAGTGAATGAATTGTCTTTGTTATTTGCTATGTGTGTTTGTGAGTAGCAATGGAATGAAGATTATTTGAAAATTATTCATTAGCTGGAAACATTGCAATTGAAAAGAGGGCGAAATGTCGAGTAGGGTCATATTCGTCACGTGGATACGCAGTTGAGTCGAACGCCATTGAAAAGAGCGTCAAAAGTTGAGTCGACTCATGAACGACACGTGAGTACGTAGTTAAGTCGACAGCAATTGGAAAGAGCGTCAAAAGTTGAGTCGACTCATGTACGAGACGTCGGTAATGAGTTGAGTCGGTCGCAGTTGAAAAGAGCGTCAAAAGTTGAGTCGACTCATATACGACAAGTGGGTACGCAGTTGAGTCGAGTGCCATTGAAAAGAGCGCGAAACGTCGGATCGTCTCATGTGCGTCACATAGCGGGGCGAGATGGTGGGGCGAGTTGGTGGGGGCGAGTTGGCAAGGGCGTATTAGTGAGGGCGAGATGGCGGGTTTACTCGCCCGCAGTGGAAAAGAGGGCGAAGCATGCCCGGACTTGTTTGGCTCCCATGTTCAGAGATAGGACAACGATTTAACATAGAAACAGATAGGGAATTTGAAAAGGTGGGGAGAAAAACGGGGAAAAAAAGAAAAAAAACATGAAGTGGAAAAAAGTGAACAATATGTCTCCATGCTGATAAGCAATGGAGACAAAAAGTATACGAAAACCAAGGTTTGATATTCCGAGAAAGGATTACCAGATTCATAAAACTATACTGAATGGACACTGCATAATTCAATGCTTGCAAGAATATGGCGAATAACAATATCACACGAACTAAGATTGCCACATTTCATTCCGTACTTAAAGATGTATTAGAGATGACTCATTTCTTTGATACTGTGGTGGCCCTGAAAAGGGCCGTTGGGTTTGATGGGTTAGAGAGAATGAAGGCAAGTTTAACCGCCGAAACCGTAGAGGGTGCGACCCTGGCGTTTCAGAGCATACACAACGTCCATAGCAGTGACGGTCTTGCGCTTGGCGTGCTCCGTGTAGGTCACAGCGTCACGGATGACGTTCTCGAGGAAGACTTTGAGAACACCTCGGGTTTCTTCGTAGATGAGGCCAGAGATACGCTTGACACCACCACGGCGAGCCAAACGGCGAATTGCGGGCTTGGTGATTCCTTGGATGTTGTCGCGAAGAACTTTACGGTGACGTTTGGCGCCTCCCTTTCCAAGTCCCTTTCCACCTTTGCCTCGTCCGGTCATCTTGATGCGAGTTTTGGAACAGTGCTTTGTGCTTGGTTGTCGTCTTAACGCAGTCCGTCACACCTATATAAGCGAGCCCGACGGACGCTCAAGCTCCCTCCGGTGTGAAGCCAATGGGAGTGCCCGCAACCCATGTACCCTATTGGTTACAGGACCTACCCACTTTTGTTCTCAAGGGCAGCTGTTTCCATATAAATAGGGGAAGTCTACGTCTCGTAAAACCATATTCCAGACTCCAGTATAACTTCTCTAAAATGGCACGTACCAAGCAGACCGCTCGCAAGTCCACTGGTGGAAAAGCTCCCCGTAAACAGCTGGCTACCAAGGCGGCTCGTAAGAGCGCACCGGCCACCGGTGGTGTCAAGAAGCCCCATCGTTACCGTCCGGGTACAGTGGCTCTTCGTGAGATTCGTCGCTACCAGAAGTCGACCGAGCTGTTGATCCGCAAGCTGCCCTTCCAGCGCCTGGTGCGAGAAATTGCCCAGGACTTCAAGACCGACCTGCGCTTCCAGAGCTCGGCTGTGATGGCCCTTCAGGAGGCCAGCGAGGCTTACCTGGTCGGCCTGTTCGAAGACACCAACTTGTGCGCCATCCATGCCAAGCGTGTTACAATCATGCCTAAGGACATCCAACTTGCTCGTCGTATCCGCGGAGAGCGCGCTTAAAAAACAACTTGCTTGATTGCTACCCAACGGCCCTTTTCAGGGCCATCATATCCTTATGGAATGATCTCTTACTGTGTCAACATCATGTGCTAATTTAATAAGCGCATTGGAGCGAAAGCAGTATCAGTCTATTTCTTGTTCCTACAATCATCGCGACATATTACATATTTTTGTACTTCGTCTCAGTCCGAATTCTCAGTCATTCTTGATTTAACAAAATATCACTCAGTGCAAATACATAGATGGCCAACAGTGTTGTGTAACTAGCTCGTCTTTAGTAATGAATTGCAATCATAATTACACGTTAAAAAATCAATAGTTTACAAATTACATAAGAAAACATGTAATTTATTTGCATTTCGATTACACTAAGTAGCTAGACGTTTCGGTACAATTACAGATTGGTAGATTTATAATGCGCCTTGGGATATCCCTGGAAAAAATTCCTGCTAAAATAGGCCAATCTGTTGATGACCTTGTCCTAAGGTTTCCTAAACTGTTCAGGCAGGTCACTTAGCAAATATCCAGTCGGCCATAAAAGCGATTCGACGATTTATGAGCAACTTGAAGTTGCAATTAAAATATAAACATTACTGTTATTTCACCATTATCAATTTGCTGTTCCAGTTATAATTACATATAACAAGAAGTAATGAACTACAGTTTTAATTAGTGAAAAATGTATAAGTAAAGGATCAACATTCAACACTCGTTGAAAACTAATTTTATTGAGTTATTCCGATATAACAGCCACTCTTCGTTGACTTACATATTCTATATGTGCATGCCATAAAAAAAAGCTATAACGTGCAAATTCTCCGCGCATGTCTGTACAATACTACCACAGGAAGCTGAACAATTAGATTAACGGGGAATATACCTTCGTCAACTGCGTCTTTATCACCAAGCGTCGTATTACATATTCCATCATACATCAAAGCATGTTCCATTATCGTATTAATCATATCGTATTAAATGTTATAATTTGGATGGCTATAGAATCTGTTTTCTGTAAGTAATTGGTGGCCCTGAAAAGGGCCGTTGGGGTACGGAAGTATGTTAAAACTGATTTAGGCCTCCTTCTCGGTCTTCTTGGGCAGGAGGACAGCCTGGATGTTGGGCAACACACCACCCTGGGCAATGGTCACACCGGACAGCAGCTTGTTCAACTCTTCGTCGTTACGGATAGCCAGCTGCAAGTGACGGGGGATGATGCGGGTCTTCTTGTTGTCACGGGCAGCGTTACCGGCCAACTCGAGGACTTCAGCGGCCAGGTACTCCATCACTGCGGCCAAGTAGACCGGGGCGCCGGCACCGACGCGCTCGGCGTAGTTGCCCTTACGGAGCATACGGTGGAGACGACCTACGGGGAACTGAAGTCCAGCACGGCTCGAGCGGGACTTGGACTTTCCCTTGACTTTACCTCCTTTACCACGGCCAGACATGGTGCAGACTTGGATTCGAGATCTAGATGAAACGATGTTTCAATGTTGTTTTCAAACGTGGAAGAGTCTTTATATAGCACTCGGCACGCCCGCCTCTAGACCAGATGATTCTGGTTGGTTTTGACATACGCTTTGTTTCCTTTGTTACACCCTGGCGCCAGGCGCCACGCTCATGAGCTAGGTCTGAGCTCTGAGGTCTGTACATCAGACGCTTATAGACGCCAATATTTGGATAACATAGTGTAATATTCACTATGACCTATTGTAATGGTAACACTGAGTTAAATTACCTTACAGGGCAGTAGCATAACTATCTAAGATGATCAATTTCTTTGTTAAGTTCATGGACCAATAGGAAGCGCAGATCTATAGGCTCCAGCCGGCGGCCTCAGCTGTCATATATAAAGCGGGCTAGTCCTCCGTCACTTCACCACTCGCATCGAGATCCCAGCAACTTACCTAAGATGCCCCCCAAAGTTAGCGGAAAAGCAGCCAAGAAGGCCGGCAAGGCCCAAAAGAACATCAACAAGGACGAGAAGAAGAAGAAGCGCCGCAGGAAGGAGAGCTACGCCATCT
This sequence comes from Leptestheria dahalacensis, assembly GCA_022114935.1. Lineage (NCBI taxonomy): Eukaryota > Metazoa > Arthropoda > Branchiopoda > Diplostraca > Leptestheriidae > Leptestheria > Leptestheria dahalacensis. Next base: position 4,925 of record JAIQCU010002362.1, read on the forward strand.
ACATCTACAAAGTCCTCAAGCAGGTCCACCCTGACACGGGCATCTCCTCCAAGGCCATGAGCATCATGAACAGCTTCGTCAACGACATCTTCGAACGCATCGCTTCTGAATCATCTCGCCTGGCTCAGTACAACAAGCGCTCAACCATCACCAGCAGGGAAATCCAGACCGCTGTCCGTCTCCTGCTGCCCGGTGAGTTGGCCAAGCACGCCGTCTCTGAAGGCACCAAGGCCGTCACCAAATACACCAGCTCCAAGTAAACCGCTTCAAGTGAAGGCTTCAATCGAAACCAACGGCCCTTTTCAGGGCCACCAAAACTCTAGAAATGGGAGCGTTCCTCCGCAAGCTTGAAATTTAGTTACACTGACTACAGTCTAGAGAGGGGAAAAACGGGTTCTGAATGGCGTGGAATGTGGTGCTTTCTCAACCTTCAGGATTTTATCGTAGCAAAAGTAACAAAGTAGTTCCATCGAAAATTTCGTAGTGTGTTAAGTACTACTGGGTCTACATGCTTAATTTTTGGGGCAGCTATACCTTTCTAATTGTGGAAGTTATAAGCAAATAATTTTTCCTATAGCAAGGAGCCCTTTTTGTGCTGTGACTGTGCCTTGTAACGTTCTGAGTTACAGTAATTGTGTGATGTGTTGTACATTATAGTGAACAATATAATCCACGAGCAAAAATCCTTCAGATATATGCATTATTCTCGTCATTGGAACTTGTTTATGTTATATTTTCTGGGACATTAATTATATACGGCGCCGTTGAACTGACATGTGTTCTATTTACGACGTGTTACGCTAGTTGAAGCCGAATGATGTAATGCTATGGGCCTAGTTGTATTGTTACCTGCGATACTAGCGGACATGCACAGGCGATTCAACTGGTGGATGTAGACAGACAGCTTCACAATATACTGCGATCATTACCAACTTGCTGTTAAACTTGGGTTTGTTTTCTTTTTTAATTGTCTCCATTGCTTAACAGCATGGAGACATATTGTTCACTTTTTTCCACTCCACGTTTTTCTTTCTTTTTTTCCCCGTTTTTCTTCCCACCTTTTCAAATTCCCTATCTGTTTCTATGTTAAATCGTTGTCCTATCTCTTAACATGGGAGCCAAACAAGTCCGGGTATGCTTCGCCCTCTTTTCCACTGCGGGCGAGTCAACCCGCCATCTCGCCCCACCATGTCGCCCGGCCAACTCGCCCCACAATCTCGCGCCACCAACTCGCCCCGCCATGTGTCGTATATGAATCGACTCAACTTTTGACGCTCTTTTCAATGGCGCTCGACTCAACTGCGTACCCATGTGTCGTATATGATTCGACTTGACTTTTCGCGCGCTTTTAAACTGCGGACCAATCAAATGCGTACCCATGTGACCTATATGACTCGACTCGACTTTTCGCGCGCTTTTCGGCTACGGACCAATCAGATGCGTACCCATGTGTCGTACATGGGTCGACCCAACATTTGACGCTCTTTTCAATTGCGGTCGACTCAACTGCGTACCCACGTGTCGTACATGAGTCGACTCAACTGCGTACCCACATGTCATATATGAATCGACCCAACTTTTGACGCTCTTTTCAACTGCGGTCGACTCAACTGCGTACCGACGTATCGAATATGAGTCGACTCAACTTCTGGCGCTCTTTTCAATGGCGATTGACTCAACTGCGTACCCACGTGTCGTACACGAGTCGACTCTACATTTCGCCCTCTTTTCAATTGCAAATTTTTCAGCTAATAAATAATTTTAGAGTCATCTTCATTCGATTGCTACTCACAAACACACATAGCAAATAAAAAGGACAATTCATTCACTGAACATTATTTAAATGGGATCTCAAGTACGGCAGACAAAGCCAGATTACCTGAAACTAACTTCTGCGAGAGTTTAAAATCACGCACACAAAAACTGAATTAAATTATAGCTACGTAAGTACTGTACTGTGGTGCAGAAAAGAAAGCAATGGAGACAAACTATTCCTCGGTGAGGGTAGTACTATGTGTTTTACCAGTTGTTTATCGAGCTAATAACGCGCAAGGTCTGTCGCCGCTGTGGACGCGAGACTGACGTGTGAGAGCTTCTTTCTGTCCAAATGTTTGAATTAAGCATTTGAATGGTCAATTCATTTTACGTAGAAAGGAAGATTTAGTGGCAACTTAAATAATAAATTTTGTTAACAAACAACAGGGTACTAAAAATAATAGAAAATTAGATGGATGGTATTCCTGTGGTGAATTAACTAGTTTTTCTAGATATTGCAAAACTTGCTTATCTACTTAGGTTAAAACTTACTTAGGTTCTTGCTGGGTCAAAGTTATTCGCTTGTAACTCCCACAATTATAAAGACATAGCTGGCTAAAAAATGCCGTGTAAAACTTAGCAGTAGATAACGTATTTGTAGAGTTTTCATTGAAATCGGGTTGTTATATCCTTACGAAAAAGTACAGCGACGGCCCGCGCCGTCGATAGAAGCAGTAAAACACCTGCTGACGGTCAACGCGTCGTCACTAGGTAACTTTCAAACATGTTAGGTCGCTTGCAGTTAACTGGCTACCAGTCGCTACACAAAATATCAAGGTACGAAACGTAAGCAAACCATCAGCACGTATTTTACTTGCTTCCTGCTGTTTAATAGGCTGCTGGTTGCACATAGGGCAAAAAAGGCCTTCATCCGGTGTTCACTGTTCTAAACGCATGCGATAATAGTTAGTGGAGTATGAAAACTAGGCAATACAATGTTGAATACAATATACCTTTATATATCTGTAATACAGAGCTATTGGTATGTTGATTATTATGAGACCGTAAAAACGGATACTTGACACATATTTCGTTACAATTTACAACGAGAGGGGTGGGTTGCAGAAACTCGGGGCAAAAACGGCCGCACGTTGGCGCCACTGTTCCAACACCCTTTAGCTGCCTCATGGCTGCCGTTTGCTTAGGGCTGTCTGGCGCTAATCTGTGATGTTTTCTTGTAAAGAATTGGTCAAAAATGGTGAATTTTGTTAAATGGTAAATTTGTTTGAATATCAGGAAACTCTCTAATCTCTCTCTGATGATGTTCTCTAGGAAACGGAAATTTGAAAAGCCCAAATTACTTCTGAACAACCAAGACTTAAGATTTGCGACGACAAAAAAATTCCTGGGATTATACTGGGACGATAACATGACCTGGAAAAACCACGTAGAACAGTTTAGAGTTGAAATGTTACAACGAGCAGGAGTCATTAAATACTTGGCTGGAAAAGAAAGCAGCAGCCCCGAAGAAGAACATGATCCATAATCCAAGTATACACACCCAGTTTATAAGAGCGGAGGCAGATTATGGGGGAGAAATCTAGGATTCAGTCTTAAAAGTAAACAAGGAGAAGCTCCAGAAGGTGCAAAATCTGATCTTACGACTAATCACTGGCGGACGAAAATCCACCCCAATATAGCAGTGCTCCACATGGATCTAGGGATCATACCCTTACAACTACATAGGGATCTAAGAATTGTTAATTTTTTTTCGAAACACGCCTATCAGAGACATATTAACGAATTTCTTATCAATCGAAGTACCAACGCAAGGGCGAAATAAGAGTATACAAGACTGAACACCCCTTCCTATGCCAAGTTTCTACAGATGAGCAGGGCTACCGGTATTCCCATTCTAGAATCTCAAATAGCGATTGACACTTCCAGGGATTTAATGCCACCATGGCAGATCCCTTCAATACCAATGGATCTCTCTTCACTGAGTATGTGTTCCAAAAAACAACCCCTTCCAGAACATATGGTGAGGCACATATTTTCCGAAATCAAAAGTAGATACCGCCCCGCGACGAGATGGATTTACACAGACGGCTCAGTCCTCGACAAAGCAGTAGTGCTGCGGTTTGGTATGAAGATAGTGAAGAAAAGATCTTAATTCCTCTACCGTCTCAAACGACGATTATGGAAGCAGAATTACATGCCATAGCTGCAGCATTGGAAGGAATCCTGTGGACCGATAATTTCTATAACCTTTGGGTCATAGCATCGGACTGCAAAAGCGCCCTCCAGAATCTTGATAGTCTGTCACGACTGCCCAGATGTACACGTATTTATCGGTATTACAACGCTCTACGAGATAAAGGAATGCAGATCCAGATCCTGTGGGTTCCAGGTCACTGTGGATTGCATGGGAACGAAAAGGCGGATAATGCAGCAAAGCAGGCCACGAGTTGCTTTGGACTGCATCTGGAATATACCCCCAATATGCTACAGATAATGCAGTCTTTCCAAAGTATGAGAAATAAAGAGTGGGCACATGAAATGGCAGAAGACTACTCTCACAATTTCTACGTCCAGCAAAAGCAGAATATCCAACTTTATCCTTGGCATACCAATCCGTCGCGCCCGATGGACCGATTATTGTTCAAGCTGAGGTCAGGGCACATCAATATCAATCTACTAACTGACAATGAGTATGAAGAAGACCAGATGGGCAGACTGTGCACTAAATGTGGACTAGAAAATGACGGGGTAGAATCATTTCGTTCTATACTGTGAAAATTATAGTGTCGAACGTACTAAATTAACGAGCAAACTCGCAGAAAATGGATTGAGGCTTACCTATTGGAGAATATATTGGGACTGAACCCTCAGCTGCAGAAGAAAGAACAGTTCCTGATCAGAGATGCACTATGCCAGTTTCTAAACAATACTGGTCGAGATAAAGAACTTTACTAACCAGACATGAAAGTGGATCTATAAACTGCTCATAAATGGCGAGAAGCTGTGCAAGGGCGCGAAAAAGTTCCGATACGGAACTTCTGTCGTCAACACATCAACAGAACAGAACAGAACAGAACTATTAAGAGCTTCTCTTCTTCTACCGGTAGACGGCGATTCAGCCTAATGAATTAAAAGACAAAATATGCTTCATATTTGTAATTAAGTGGTTTTGTAATCACGTCCACCAGCTCTCATCAATTCCTCAATAAACAGCAGATGCATATTTTTTTTAAAACTTAAATTCAATCTTTCATATCGGCGCGTAAGCGGCTATTATTATTTTTAAAGATGAATTGAAATCCCTGTTGTTGTTTTTTAAATTAAAGATTGAAGCTTTAACTGCATATTGTAAGTAACTTACTTACAGATTATGATATATATTGTTCGTTCTGCCCGTGTATTTTGATATTTAATTAAACGTCACCTAGCGTCGAATCTTCGTACTGGTTATAGTACCCCTTCTTGCACAGTAAACAATAACAAAAGACGATCAAATGACCATCCTGCCTGTCTAGACGCGTGGTGCGCACGTTTCAGTTGGAAACCAATGCAACGGCTTCGCGTTCAGCGAGGACTCGCCGCGCATTGCGGTTAAAATCTAAAAGGCGACCGGTAATCTTTGGTATGACGAAACTAGTTATAGAGAAGTATCCAAATTCGCTAGTGACATCTGTGGCAGATTTAGGAACTAATTTGGGCTCTGTCCGCCATCTTAGTTCCTGCCCGCCCGTTGTCTCGTATGCTGATGTGTAAATAATGTTTGTTATGTTCATAGTTATTTAGTCAAAACACTACTCAGATGTCGTCGAAATGTATTCAAAATCTTCCTCAAATAACGGAACATTTAATCAAACTGTCACGGACAGTGACATGGAATTTGCCAAACAACGATTTGCCAATCACATATGTATTAAATACTACCAGAAAGGAAAATCCTCAAAATACAGTTTCACTATAACAATAGAAAGCGAGAGGCTGGCAACCTATTCACCCGGAAACCGGAATAACACTTCANAACGGACAAATTACACCTTATGCCCCTAGACCGGTGCAAATCAAATAATCAAATCAGAAAATTCAGACGCAGGAGCCTAGCTTCCATGAATTGGCCGGGGTTCGTAACCCGACCAATCCGTAACAGCCGGCCCTACTTTTCTACTGAAAGTACAAATATGGGGAAGCTGCTCCGTCGTCCTCCTTCTGGCAGGTCTGGAGCGTGCTTTGCCACCCACCGGCCGTCTTCGGTTCATCGCTCTCCGGAGAAACAGCTACGGGAATTCGTCTGCTTTCAAGCTCCAGGCCCCTAAATTCGGACGTTTGCGTCTTCCAGCTACAGCAGAGGCATCCCGCCAGGATCGAAGACTCGAACGAACTGCAACTTGCTACTGCATAAGCCCGGAGGTTCGAACAACTTCAATTTCTCGCCCGATACCTCTGAACACCACTGGCCCCTGCCCTTTCGGGCAATCGGAAGTTTCCTGGTCAGTGACGCGCCTCGACGGTTCTCCATACAGCTTGCCGTCCTTCGACTGGCTCAGCGTGCTAACACCGCCGCAATCGAACTGGAAGGGCCCGGTTACCCCATCGGTCTTGAACAGACAGGGTGTCACAATGTTTACCGAGTGATCCAACTTCAAACTCGCGTCGAGATCGGTAGGTTCACCGACTGCTGCTTCACTAAGCAA
>JAIQCU010002363.1:0-11351 GCA_022114935.1 Leptestheria dahalacensis
TTTGGCTCCCATGTAAAGAGATAGGAGAAACGATTATACAGAAACAGATAGGAAATTAAGAAAAACAGGGAAAGAGAAAAAGAAAAAAGAAACGCAGAATGGAAAAAAGTGAACATTAAGTCTTCGTGCTAGTAAGCATGAAGAAATATAGACAGACAGATAGCTTGACAGATAAATAGTTAGACAGAATATTGTGCTAGTTAAATAGGTAGACAGATAGATGGGTGGGTTGACACAAATAGAGATACATTGATAGAGAGATGGGCAGATAAATAGATAGAATATCACGCTAGTTGGATAATAAGGTAGAGATAGAAACTACATTTAGTTTTCAATGTTTAATTCTTTATTTTATTCAATTTTCCGTAATCACATGTATCAAGTCTTGTAGATATTATCCAAGTTAATATCATTAATACAGAATTAAATCTAGAAATCATGAAGTAATATAAATTAATTTAAAAATAATACCAGAATAAATAAAAAAAATGTATACAGATATAACAAATATATATGTATCACCTTACATTATAAATAACACATGAATACCGCCGAAAAAAATCAACACAGGATGCTGCTTCCCAGCTAGCAGAACATGTCATAAACGGCTTTGACGAGGGCAGAGTCACTACCGCCCTCTTCCTAGACTTACGTTTTGACAACGTCTGTCACAGTAAACTCCTGTGTGCGCTAAAAAAAAGAAGCAAGTTGAAGAGCCCTACGTTCGCCTCATCGGAGACTATCTCTCTGAACGCTTAATCACGATTTACGATGAGAACACCACCAGTGACACTTTCCAGCTATCAAAAGGTGTTCCACAAGGGTCGCCCCTTTCCTCTGCTTTGTTCTTGGTTTACGTTGACGGCGCTCTCCAGCTAGTCAATAGGAAGAAAATGCGTTTCCAAGCATTCGCAGATGACCTGCTGCTGACAGCCCAAAGCAAATCAGCCACTGTTAACATGAACCTGATACACAATGCCCTGGAAGCCGTGCAAAAGTGGGGCAGCCGCCTCGGTCTCTCCTTTAGCCGGGAAAAAACTGAATTGGTCCATTTCAGTCGGAAGCGAGAAACATCGACGTTAAACTTAACTTGGAACGGAACCACGCACGATCCATCCCCAGAAGGACGTTCGATACCTAGGGCTCTGGTTCGACGAGAAGATGTCGTGGGCTTCACACATTCGCAAAACGGCAACTCAACCCAGCTTATACCTCCAATCTGCAAGACGTCTATGCTCTAAGACAAAAGGACTCCGTCTGCAGAAAATCAAATTGTTAGTTCAGGGGACAATGCTACAAAGGATCCTTTACGGCTCTTCGATCTGGGGCACCTGTTCTTTTAACACCTTAAAGCCCCTCGAGTCTGTCTGGCGGCAGGCATTGCTGACCGTCACGGGAGCCCTACCAACTACTCCGAATACTATTCTGCAGATGTAGTCAGGCATTCCATCGCTTCAGGAAAAGATCCGTGAAGCCATGCTCTGCCATCTCGCTACGTACGCGTCCCGGATCCACCCTGGGCTGCACAACTTACCGGCTGAAGCCAGGCACAAACGTTACTTGAGCCCCTTACAGAAGGCAGTACAGCTTCAGTCAGCCCTGGACGTACATATAATTGAGGACGTTGAAAAACTGGTTCGCATTCCTAGTGTCGGCTCAGAATACTAACAACGACTGGAGCTGAAAATCCTGCCAATCGAAGACGCCGTGAGAGAAACGCGGAAGCCCGACATGCCAGGCGAAGCAGTGGTATACACCGATGACTCGTCCTCGGAATTCGGTACAGGGTTTGGAGTGGTAGTCGATGCTGATGCCGAAACCTGCTACGTACAGGGAAGGTTGACGTGGGATCTCCCTAGTTTTTACCCTGAAATGGCAGCAATTGGCAAAAGTGTTGAGCACCGTCTGCAGCAAGGGATTCGGCAAATACGCATCTTCAGCGACAGCTTGGCAGCCCTAAAGGCACTTCCGTCTCCAAACCGAGCACAAGATGCCTACACGATTTGGACAACGAGAAAACTGAACGAGTTTATCACACGAGGCACGGACTCCAGGATACCTTGATTTGGATTCCAGGCCACCACGGAATTCGGGGGAACGAATGTGCCGATTTTTTGGCTAAGCGGGCCTCCCGCCTTGCGCCCCTGTGGGAACCCGGTCTCGGCTATCCTCTCCGAGAGCTTAAAAATTTAATCAAAAGAAGGCTGAAGGAACACCACGTCGCAAGACTACGACAAGAGCCGGCATGCCAGAGACTTATCGACCTGGATGTTCTTCCGCTGACCGAGAACTGCATGTTTCGGTTGGAGGTCCCCCGCTCTGTTAGCACGACTATTATCCACCTGCGATCCCAACACTTCCCGTCAGGCGACTATTTGCATAGGATTCAGAAGAGACCTGATCCCCTTTGCCGCTGCCCAGGAGGACCTCCCCAAACGTTGGCTCACCTACTTTTCTACTGCCCTATCTTGAATAGAGAACGAGCTATTTTAATACGTCAGTGCTTCAAATCAAATCTAAATTATAATCCCCGAAACATATTGACAAACCCTCAAATGTTCCCAAGTGTCAACACTTTCGTCACTAGCATAAAAACAAACTGTAGCGAATTTTGCTCAGTACCGTTCTCCTCTATATTATCTTACGTGTTCATTTATTCTAATTGCTGCTAATTCCATTGCCTTTTCTCCCTTGCTACCATTATCCCTACGTTTGTTACTCTTTTATTTTGTTCCTCTAGTGACATAGCCACGGGCTACGGCCTACTTGCTGTATGAAATAATTAAATAATAATATTAACTTACCCATATAAATGATACTTAGACTATTTAAGATACGTGACGAGAGAGATGGTTAATTCTGAATTGTATTACAATTGAACTTAAAACTGACGTGCCATAATCGACTGAAACTTATTGGAATCGTTTTTTTAAACTCGTCTCGACTCAACTCACTTTTAACTCGATTTAACTCAATTCGGGAAGGGAAAAAAGGATTAAATGACGGAAACTGTTATAAAATCGTTAATGTATACCCTTGGTAATCAGTCCGATTTCTTCAGTTTGGGCAGAACGACGGTGAACATGTACGAATCTTCCCGTGTTTCCTTGAAGAGAGCAGCGCGGACGGCGTCCTGTTGAGGGCGCGGGACGACTGGGCATTCCCACGGGGTAGCGTCGTTGCAGCTCCGTCTGCCAAAAGATACAAACAAGTCAAATTAATAAACTAATAAGCGGAAATAAATTAGATTGTAATCAAACTAACATCCCAAACGAATATCTTGATCTGCTGCTACAGTAAAACTGAAGTAATAACAGAATCATAAATAAAATCACGTTTGCTATTTAAGATAATCAGAATACGAATTATTTTTATACTCAATTAATAACCATTTTATTAATTTTTTTAAATAAAATAACATTTTTCATTTTGAAATTGAATTAATTCAATGTAGTTAATGCATTAAAAGATGATATACCAACTCAAATTTAACCATTCTTCCAACATAGAACTGGTATTTTAAATTACTCGTTATCCTTAGAATATTACTTGATATTAGTTGCATTATCCATAACAAATAGCAGTTAATATAAAATAGACATATTTTACGCAAAACTGCAAAGATTTGAACAATTATGATTATTTGTAAAATATATACTGTGTAAGATAATATATTAACTCAATTGTCAGTTTTAGATTTACCAGTTTCTCCGATACAATAATACCATTACAGCTTACTTATTAACACTGAAATATTAAATCATTGCCAATAAAAGTGGTATCGCATCTACGCATGTTTAATTATAATTTATAAGCTAGCTAGTATACGAGTACTTGTCAGCCGGTATCCATTACTAGGATTTTAACTATTTGCCTAGATTTTAATTTACAGAGCATTTATAGTGTCGCTTCTAGAATCCTGGCATCGTCCGTAAGCTCCACACAAAGTGACGTCCATGGGTTTTCCGTCGAGCAATCGGTTGTGGTAGAGTTGAATGGCACACAGCGCCTCCTGGAGTCGTCCGAAAGTAACTTGAGCGGAACCCGCGTTTTTCTCGACAATCTTCAGGATTGGTCCTACGACGCCAAACAATTCCTGCAGGAATAATTTCTTTGAAATATACATTAAGAAAATATTTTGATAATTGGTTCTTAATTGTGTTGTTATTGTTGTTATTGCACATAAACTAATTTACTTAACTGTAAATCAATTTTAAGTTCAACAATATATGTTTGAATACCTCTATATCTTCTTTAGCAACAGTGCTATTGAGGTTTCTTATCTCAATGACAAAGTCATTCGCCGACTTTGGCTGCTGTTCACGATCCTCTGCTTCGTCTTCCACCCGATTCCCCCGCCAGTCCTCGTCATCATCGACGTCCATGCGGTCAGAAAGCAAGGGACTGGGAGAATCTTCCGTTAAGTAGTGGCCATCATAAGTGCACACTTGACGTCCAGCGTTACAGTGCGCTGAGGGTCCGTCGCTACAGTCTAAGGTAGCCGTCCATTCGCTGGCGCTGGCTCTGACGACATACGAACGGAGTTTCCCTGGGCTCTTGTTTCTGATCTTCAGTCTGAGGTCTGGTACATGTCCCGCGGTCTCCCGTTGAAGTTTGGCGGGCTCCCTCCGTCCCTCGTCCCAATCGTCGTCACCCCACAGAAACTTCAACTCGGCAAACGTTTTGGCGTTCAATTTTGATTTGCCAACACGGGCCGAATAAGCACGTTTTCCATTCTTTCGACATTTCCTAGTGAAATGAATGTTGAGCAAGGTTAAATCTTATACTAAACTTCGAATGACATGTTTTAGATACTCGCCTTGACCTGAGGTTAAGAGTAGCAAGTCCAAGGCGGTGAAAATTCTGTTCAATATACTCGTCTAAGGAAATGTCCATTTTTTATTTGTTTTAACCGAAAATATTTGTCGCGTCAGGCTGAAGATTTTCCAGTGCGATTCCAGTGCGGTCCCAGTATCGTTTTCGTTTCCCCCCTAATTCGACGGATGCAGCGTTGCCAGGTTATTATTAATAATTTATTTACCTTTTTTCGGGATCTCATACCCTTGACCTGATGTTATAATCTTTTCATGATATTATAGTTTAAGATACATTAACTTAATACTGTATTATTATAATCGTAAAATTTATAACATTTATCGATTAAACGAAGCATCTTTTTCACCCCAACTGTTGAAGATTCTCAGTTAACTTAAGTTTAAGTTTAGTTAATTATCTTAAAACTGAGAAGTTGAGCAATAAAACAAGTTGCTAACCCCTGCAAGTCGGTTAGCACTGCCGAATTAAGATGACAATATGACCTTGTTTATAACGGACATCTTGTGCAGCTTTGTTGGCATCTCATACCCTACCGCGCACATTCACCAAGCCCGTCTGGGTCCGGGGCTTTTGAAAAACACAGCGAACTCGTGTTCTTGTATATCAGAGCAGAATATATCGAATGAAGATTACTGTAAAGAGGGTTTAGTATTGATTAGGCAAATACATGGCAAGCCAATCATTGATTAGCAAGATAGTTGGCTATTCAACTGGTTGTGTAGTCAAATTTAAGTTGGCTAATCAAATCTATCTTTACAGAGGCCTTAATCCGATACGTATAAACCTTCCTTATACCAGGGGATAGCGTTAGTTAATTCTCGACATTTGCCAAGTCGTCGACCCGTCTTGCACGTGCATCTTATTTCATGAACTTTCCAATCAATAATTCGAATACTTTATTGGTTATAGCTGTCGCCTTTCTAGGATTGATAGTTTGGCGTACGACATTTGAATCAAGTTAATAAAGTCATATCGAGTCATTTTTTCGGTAGATTTCAACGATACCATTTCTTAGTGATTACTTCTATGATTGTATTTCTGTTGCAATGTCGAGGTGACCGAGGAACCAAGGGTATGAACACAGTTGTCACGGTAACAACCTGGAAGCACGAAGATTATTCTAGCAGTCGTGTTTCTGTCATGGAATCTGTAATCCTGTAGTTCGGATTATGATTATTCCGTTGATCAATGATATTTTACTTTAACTGTGATAATTTAATTAAATGTTTAAATGTGATATTCCAGAGTTGTTTTAGCCGACAACTCATCATAGTTTCTTAATGTTCCTGTTTTGATAAACACCTGAATACATTTATTACAGATATACCTGGAAATTTAATATACCTTTGCTACATTAACTTTTTCAGTTGTGCAGTAGTGCAACTTGCGAAGGCTCTGATAGGTGAGATTTAAGCGCACGGGACTACCCCATATGAAGAGGTTACACAAGCGAGTTTTGCCAAGAAGCTGTTTTTCAAGCTCGTGTTGTAATAGCATCAAAAATTATATTGGATCAATGCGGACAGCTAAAGCAATAATGAACGTCCGCCGTAGATTGCCCACTTAATTTTCTACAGAACTCAAGATTTAACCTTTCATATCTGACACAGGATTTCCTAATGTTTGGCCAAGACTCTTAGGTGTCTGCTAGGTGGTTGCCTGTAAAGAGAATCTTCCATCGATTGACTAGTTTGAGTAAGGGCCATTTTGGATGTCACCAATGCTACGCGCCATTTGTCTTCGCAGCAATCAATCGTAAGACAATTGCTGGTTAAAATCATTTGGCTTGGTTGAAGACAAAGAACTAACGCTTTCAGCGTTAAGAAAAGCCTCCAGAGAAACTTCTCAGGTAAATGACCCGCCATCTAAACAAACTTCTGCACCGTACAGGTCACAGGACGGTAAAGGAACTCGAAGCGTGGAGCTGCTGGATCGCTTTTTTTCGTCTGCTCGGTCAATTCAGGTAGATATAGGGCTGACTGACTGGGATATTTTGACGTCACGTGAATTACTCTTCATAAGGCTTTTATAAGCTTGCACATACAAAAACGTAAAAGATAGATTCAAGTTCCACTAGTTTCGTATCGTAAAATTGTCAAAAACGTTAATTTTCTATGTATCAGTGCAGTGAAATTAACGACAGAAATGTCCTCATTGTTGCACGCAAGGATCACCTGAAATCCGGATGGTCCGGGACGGGGACAGCGGGGATTGTGTTGCTTACTTGATATACAACTTTGTAAGGATGATCAGCGTGCAATACATGAGCTGTGTTATGCCTTGCTTGAATGCCTTGCTATATGTTAAAGCAGCATGTTGTGTTTTATAAAAACCTATACGATCACCAGTGTCATACAAGATTAAAACGCTACATTTACCATGAAACTTAGCATAGCTCTACGGGGCTACATACGAGATCTGTTATATATTTGCACAGTCTACTAAATCGAACATGGCGACATATGGCGGCTTGTAGTGCCTCATAAGAGGCCCGTTAAGGAAATGCGCTTTATAAACTACCTTGCTATGTGTGTAGTAAACTTATTATTGCTAACTGCCCGCTATATATGTCGTATATATTTGGTCTGTGATATATATATAATATGGTATGTTATGTAGCAGCATAAGCTGTTATGCAAACAATCATGATATAATAGCATGTAGCGCAATGCAACCCTTCGAAAAATGGCTGGTCTTTTACCGTAGGTAATGCCTATGGTTGTATATGTTGTTTGTGGGTTGTATCAATGGTAAAATTACCCTAGGTAATAAGGTACCCCCCTGGTATAAACATTGGTTGGATGATTGTTGAATGTACATATATTTGATGGTTTTTAACATGGATGTAAAACCATCGTTATATCGCTGCTAAACCTACGTTCTAACGGCGGCCGTACCATATTACGTACAACTAATACTTCGCGTTATGACTGAACTATGGTTTAACGTACTTATAACGGTGATTTTACCAGATACAACCATGGTTTTCGTTTCTAAATGACGTACTTTCAACCATGGTGCATTTTTCAAAGGGAAGAGATATGTTAGAGTAGATTTTTGATGACGCTGTAAAGATTTCGCATGTTAGAACCTTATCAGCGAGTTAACGCGTGAAGTAGAATGAAAACCATTTGATTCACGTTAACATTAACATCATTAATTACAAGAAAGAACCTCAAATAGGCAACAAGTATAAGCAATAACCATATGGTAAGGTTAGAGGAATATTCTTATTTATAAACTTGTGAAGAAGCTGTCACCAGATAATAACGATGCGATCGATAAAATTAATTACCAATTTTAAACCAGCGGAAATAGTTGATCCTGCAAGTAGTTCGCTAGGATGACCAGGAACGAAACAGAAAATTACTGTTAATTAACATTCTTACTCGTGTTCAACTGGAAAACAGTATGTTGATCGACACGCTCTTAGAACAAAAGCCGAGTCTTAGTCAGACTGGGTAAGCTGATCAGATTTCTGTCGAAAAGATCTGGGAACCGATAGTAAAATGATCCGAACTGTGTCGTTTACCTTGACTTAGCCATTTTGACTAGGAACGAATTCATAACCAAAGAAGTCGGTTAATGTGTATGTAATTCAGCACCAATAAGCTAAAGGATTACTAATTACAAGGTGCAGTCCCAAGTATACATGTTGGGAAACTAATGTAACGAGTAAATGATAACATCAAGTTAAATGTACTTTTGTAAGTTAAATTTGCGATGAACCGGTTCCTATAAACTTAAAACCGGTGTGATTTAAAAAAAAAAAAACCAACGCAAGATTCAACAACGTAAACGCCGAAAACGACGCAATTCTGAACGTTCGCGAAGCGGAGCCACCCAGAACGTGTACCGGGTCTGTCGTCAAAACCGCCCAGCGGGAGAAGCGGCGAACCGCTGGGCGGTTTCGGGAACTTTCGCGTACCGCACGGAAGCCTCCCCATTTCGGGTATTTTAACACCGTCGAAGGCGTCCTGAGCGTCAAAGGTGGAAACAAAGCGCTGAATACAGATGAACTAAAAGGTCGAATACAAAAGTTGAATCTCAACATCCAATCTGAGCAAGGTAAGCTCTCTAATCATTAGCGTCACTAAGTTAATAACACTTTAATTAATTTTTCCTCTTAAATAGGGCTTTAATCAATGAGGCGTGAATGTTCATGGATGTTGAAACCGTTATTGTAAATCATATTAATTAAATTAATTGTAGTACCCGTAGTTATAATACGAGAATTACCTCTCGAACCCAATCTTATGGCAAGTTAAGTTTTTTAACTTGGTGTAAAGTAATATTAACTTTAAATAGCGATATTCAGATAGTAACCCTTTAAATACATTCTTCTTGAATATAATTCGGCTTTTAATGTTAATTTAGTTAATTTGTATTTGTAGATCTTAATACTGATATTATGTTTTTTTAATCACAGTAAAAATGTAGTTTAAGTTATAATTTAGTAAAATAACGTGATTTAATGAGAGTTTTTAATAGTAATTGTATATAATAATTAGTTGAATGAAAGTGAAATTTAATTAATGATTTTCCTATAAAGTATAGATTTGTTAGTAAAATATAACCTTTGATTGACTCTTATTGTAGTATTCACGTTATCAAGTTACAATCGCTCAATTGAAGGTTAATTGTTTCGGTGTAATTGTGCTGCAGATGTCGCTGTTCCCTTACCTCTACCGCGATCCATTCTCTGAACTGGGTCTGGACATGCCACTGAGGCTGCTCGACCAGCACTTTGGAATGGGACTGCGCGACGAGGATCTCTTCCCGCCGCATCCTTTCGCCCGGCGCTACTGGATGGTCCGTCCGCGACGGGACGCTGGTCTCGCCCAGCAGAAGGACAGCGGAGTATCGGAAATAACTGTCGACAGGGACAAGTTCCAGGTACGACTACATCACTTCAGTGATTGCCAACTTAATTCAGGTTAATAAATTAGATTTTCTGGAAGTATTAGTTTTACTGATAAATTTTGAATAATTCTACTTTAATTTACATGAATGATAATTTATTATTGATTATAATTAAATAATGGTACTAATAATACCTATAAAATATGATTAATTAATTTATATTAACTAAATGTCCTAGTAATAACGATGATAAAAATGTTATAGGTGAATCTGGATGTCCGCCATTTTGCTCCGCAAGAACTGTCCGTCAAAACCGCAGACAATTTCGTCGTCGTCGAAGGTAGACACGAGGAACGTCCCGACGAGCACGGTTACGTCTACCGCCATTTCGTGCGCCGCTACGCCATTCCGGATGGAGTCCAGCCGGAATCGATAACCTCGTCTCTCTCACCGGAAGGGGTGTTAACCGTGGGAGCGCCGCGCGCTGTGCTGGAGAAACCAGCGACTGAAGAGTCGTCCCGATCCAGCAGGTGAACACTCCTGCTGTCCAGCACGGTTAACATTGAAATGAAATAGAAATTAAAGTAAATTAAACTATGATCAAATTATTGATTCCAGTAGTCCAATTTATGTAGAATTTAAAGAATAACAACACGTGTGTGCTATTTCACTGTATTTGGGTTTTAACAAATGCCAAAAAGCATCGATCATGTTTCGCTGTAATACACGTTTAACTATCGTAATCAATGTTTAAAATGGTTAATTGAAAATGTATTTGATTGGTTATAATGGCAGCTACGTATGTAAGGATCGTCGTACAATAGCAAACCATTAATCGACGCGATTCATAGGATAAACCGTGATTGTAACTATATAACAAATTAGTGCTGTGTAACACATTCTTATGCAGCTGTAAGGCAAGCTATAACCATGTCTTGTATATAGCTGCAGGTTATGCTATAAGAGTGCAACTTGTATAGCAGGCATTAACGTATATAGCATAGGAATTGGTAGATGAAGCTGATACTAGGTTGCTCGCTTTGCTTTGTAAAGTAACTTTAGCTGTACAATACCTAGTTCTATCTGTTTCGTCATGATGTGTAAATAACTTTAGGTCATGTCTTAAAGCTACTTTACCAGTATATGAACTGCTACTGTCTCTGTATCGGTATGATCAGTAAAGTAACTTCAGCTATTTTATTACCATTCTAGGTCTTGCTTTGATCAGATTAGTAAAGCTACTTTACCAGTATGCAGTACTACTGTCTCTGTCTCGGTATAATCTGTAAAGTAACTTTAGCTATGTTACCACTACTCTAGGTCTCGCTTTTATCAGTAAACTCAGCTACTGTCTCTGTATCGGTATGATCAGTAAAGTAACTTCAGCTATTTTATTACCATTCTAGGTCTTGCTTTGATCAGATTAGTAAAGCTACTTTACCAGTATAAGAACTACTACTGTCTCTGTCTCGCTATGATCTGTACAGTTACATTAAGCTGTATATAAACTGCTACTGTTTCTGTCTCGCTGTGTTCTTGTAAATTAACTTTAACTGTGTTACTATACTACTACTGACCTATTAGTTTACTGCCTGTAGTTGGAAAAGTATTCGAAAAATGCATTCATAAGTTTCTTTCTGAAGCCTGTAGCT
>JAIQCU010002364.1:0-11395 GCA_022114935.1 Leptestheria dahalacensis
AGCAGCTGGAAGTGGAGAAGACGACTCGCGTCGAGATGGAGACGACTTTCAACGAGCTACTGGAATTCACCCGGATTGAAAGTTCTGTGGGCCTCGGCAGCAGCAAAATTGTTGAAGAAGTAAATCATTATGTTACTTTTCATTATCTTACGATTTCTATTAACTATGGATTAGTACAATATTATTAAACATACAAAAAATATTATTTTCAGATGTTTGATATAACATTGTATTAGTTGTTATTACTGCAATTGTTAATTAAAGTAATGTATGTAATTAAAAGTCAATACAAGCTAAATGTTATTCTCATTACAATATCACAAGTACTGCATTTTGTTCTAATCAAGTGTGTTATTTCCAATTGTAATAATCCGATTTCTATTAATTATGGATTTATTATAATAATTTTTTTAGATCTTTGATGTAACATTTATCATTATTATATTATTATTACAGCACTTGTAAAGTAATCAAAATACGTAATTAAAGTTAATGCTTGTTTAATGTTATTGTCATTACTTGCGCAAGTCCTGTTTAACTTTTGCTCATTAAGTGTGTTTTTATCTGGAACAGACTCTACGCACTGAGCTGCAGCAGGCGAACGACAGGCTGGAGCAACTGGAGAAGGAAGCTGCTGAGATGCGTCAGTTGAAGGAGATGGCCGCCGATTTCCAGCGCCTGGCTGAACAGAACAATTCGCTTTCGACGAACGTGGAGAAGTTGACGTCTCTGATTGCTAAACTGGAGAAGGACAAGGAGGATACCGAGCTGGCCACCAAGATTCGTATTGAACGGCACCTGGCTATCGAAGCTGAACTACGTAGAGCTCTCGAGGTAGGGTGCTAAAAACTAATTCCAGTGGTTATAATCAGTTCTTTCGCCTATATAGTTGAATTATATCTACTTTGTATACATATACATTACATTACACTCGTAGTCAACGTAAACCTGCATTTCTATAAATAGTAAAATAATATCTCTTTGCTTGTTGAATCAAAAACAAACAAACAACGTACCCAGAAACGTTGCATTGGATAATCAAGTGCCATCAGTTCTTTCCTACAGAAAAATAGTGCATTAGTTGAGGTCACATTTCGCACGTTTTACTCGAGATAAACTTCCGGAAATGTCCATCCGACATATCCATTAACTTAAGCCAAGACTTGCGTTATATGATTTTATTCCTTCATACCTTAAAAAACGAAATTTGCATATTAGGAAGCTTGGAAAGTGAAACACAATCAAGCACCAATGGACGAATCGATTTATTTGCCAGTTAACGCCGGTGCAGCTGCTTCAGGTTTGTAACCAGTGCGTTATGAGCCATTACTGGTTGAATTCAACACCATGTTATATTTCACTTTTAGGTGCCTTTTCCTTGGCCGACGAGCTGAAGGCTTTGGAAGAGGACGTCACTGTTTCTGGTCCTGCTTTCTCGCGCAAGAAGAGGCCCAGCTCCATGCTGTCTGAAACCCTAGCCAGGATGGACGCTTCAGCACTGGCGGATGACATTCCGCCGGAAGCTAAAGTACGTCGTCTAAGTGACGTCGATGAAGCGGAAGATGCTAACCAGGAACTCGAACGCATCCGCATCCAGCTGGCCGGCCTTCAGTCTGTTCTCCTCGAACAAGAGCAAGAGTACGATCGCCTGGTTAAACAGAACACTGACCTCGAGCAACGTCTTCTTGAAGCTGAAACTTCTGAAGTTGTCTACCAACTCGAGGGAAAGATCAAGGACCTGGAAGCAGAGCTCAAACTCTTGCAAAGCGAAAACGACAAGTTGAATGGTCAACTGTCCACCTCGATATCCGAAGATAATCTTGTAAGGCGTAACGAGGAAAGCGACCCAACTGATGCTAAGGTGATTGACCTGGAACGCCAAATCGCACTACTGCAGGACAGCCTGGCACTGAAGGAAGCCGAGGTGGAGGCCCTGAATCTGGAGAAGGGCAAATACTCTGAAGATTTGGTTAACGGTAGATCTGAACTTGAACAAGCCAAAAAGCAGCTGGAGCAGGCGACAATTTTAAATGGAGGTCTTCAGGAACAACTTTTGTCCGTAGCAGAGCAGAACCGAGACTTGCAAGCCCAGCTGGATTCCCTACAGACGAGCAGGGGGGATCACGGAGAGGACGTCGAGGAGCTCAAGAGGAAGATCTCCCAACTGGAGAATGAAGCAACCGCGAGCGCGTCATACCTGCAGCAGATTAGCAGTTTGAAAGAAGAACTCGAAACCATATCTAGCCAGCTACTCGAAAAGGAAATGGACGTCGACACTCTAACTCTAGAAAAAGAGAGATGCGTCGAAGAAATAGAGACTCTTAGAGCTGACTTGGGCAAGCTAGCCTCACTCGAAGAACAACTGGCGTCTGTGATCGCCGAGAAAGATGCTTTACTAGCCGACGTTACTGCTGCTGCAGGCTCCGGCGAGTCGAAGGAGCGCGAGCAGCAAACGCTCATAGAGGAGCTGCGAAGCAGGTTAGCCCAACTGGAGACGGAGAAAGCAGAGTACTTGCAGCAAGCGGAGGAACATGAAGCAGCCATGGAAAGTCTGGTCCTCGACAAGGACAAGTACATCCAGGAGAACGATACCCTCAAAGCCGAAGTAAACAAACTAGCAGCGCTTCACGATCAGTTGGTTTCTCTTACCGCCGAGAAGGACGCCCTGCTCGCAGAAGTTAGTCTCGCCCGCTCAAGGCAGTCTGAAGAAACCGGACAACAGCTGCTGATCGAAAATCTTCAAAAGAGAGTCGACGAGCTGGAGAAAGAGAAAGCAGAGTACTTGCAGCAAGCGGAGGAACATGAAGCAGCCGTGGAAAGTTTGGTCCTCGACAAGGAGAAGTACATCCAGGAGAACGACACCCTCAAAGCCGAAGTAGATAAACTAGCTGCGCTACAGGACCAGTTGGTTGCACTTACCGCCGAGAAGGAAGTCCTGCTCGCAGAAATCAGTCTCGTGCGCTCGAGGGGAGCTGTAGAAACTGAGCAACAGCTGCTGATCGAGGATCTTGAGAAGAGAGTCGACGAGCTGGAGAAGGAGAAAGCAGGACACATGGAAGAACTGAAGAAGCAGGAAGATGTTATCGAAGTATTAGTCCTGGAAAAGGAAAAACAAAGCCAGGAATTCGACGCTCTCAAGTCCAATTTGGCTGAAATAGCCGAACTGCAAGATCGCCTGGCGTCCATCACTGCCGAGAGAGACGCTTTACTCGCTGAAGTCAGTTTCGCGCGCTCGAGGGAAGTCGTAGAAACTGAACGGCAGCTGCTGATCGAGTATCTTGAGAAGAGAGTCGACGAGCTGGAGAGGCAGAAAGCAGGACACGTGGAAGAACTGAACAAGCAGGAAGGTGTCGTCGAGGTATTAGTCCTGGAGAAGGAAAAACTAAACCAGGAACTCCAAGCGCTCAAGTCCGATTTGGCTGAAATAGCCGAACTGCGGGATCGCCTGGCGTCCATCACTGCCGAGAGAGATACTTTGCTCGCAGAAGTCAGTCTCGCGCGCTCGAGGGAAGCCGTACAAACCGAACAGCAGCTGCTGATCGAGGATCTTCAGAACAGATTCGACGAACTGGAGAAGGAGAAAGCAGGACACGCGGAAGAAATGAAGAAGCAGGAAGGTGTTATCGAAGAGTTGGTCCTAGAGAAACAAAAACAAAACCAGGAACTCGAAGCCCTCAAGTGCGATTTAGCTGAAATGCGGGATCGCCTGGCGTCCAGCACTGCTGAAAGAGATGCTTTGCTCGCGGAAGTCAGTCTAGCTCGTTCTAAAGAACCTCTGGAACACGAGAAGCAGTTACGTATCGAAGATTTAGAGAGAAAGCTCATGGATCTGGAGAACGAGAAGGCCGCACTTCTACAAGACCTGCAAAACCGGGAAACTGAGAACCATTGTCTTGAAACAAAACTCCAGAGCGCAGAGTCCGATCTGAAGGGTTTGACAGCCGAAAAGAGTAACCTTGACGCCGAGGTTGGATCCCTGAAAGCTAAACTCGAAGACGCCCAACGGGAAAACGAGGAAGCACTGAAACTACGCGCTGATTATGAAGAGCTAAAGTGCAGATTAGCCGACGCCGAAGACTACCAAGTTGAGCTGGAACACTTGCGAGGATCTCTAGCCAGCACGCGGGCCGAGAAGGAGCAGGTAACCGCCGAGAAAGAAAACCACGCCCAGGAGGTTAGCGCATTGCGGTTGGATGTTCAGAGAGTTACCGAAGCCCATGAGAAGGATCAGGACCTAATACAATCTCTGCAGAACAGCCTTGAGACCGCAAGAAGCGAGAAGGAGATGCTGATGGCTCAACTATCCGAACTTGGTTCCATGCAAGGGGATCTGAAGCAGAAAGCTGATGATTGGGACAAACTCCAGCAGCAGTTTGACGCATTCGAATCTCGTCACGGCAAGAGACTCGGTTCCAGGCTAGCAGGCCTGTATAACTGTTTCGTCGCCCTTGAGATGAAGCTGCAACAGGCGCAGGAGCAACTGAAAACAGAGAAGGCCAACTACCAGAAGCAGATCTCAGCTTTGGATGCTAAGGTTAGTTTCCTGTCTTAGTTTAACTCCTTGTGTGACATCTTTAACGGGCCTCAGTGTTCAGTGATATCTGAATGTTATATTGATTTTGCGCTAATTTTCTTAAAATATAAATTGATACGTTCTTAAACGTGCTTTTTCACCTCGAGTGACTAATGTCGTTTCACTGTTGCTTGTGTAGGTCGAAAGATGTAATGCCGAGATTCGACGACTGCGCTCCAAGACTTCGCAGTCAGACACGCCTGTTGTGTCGTCTGGAGGATCCAGGAGCAGCTCGAGCTCGCAGCAGTCCGTTTGCACGAGTGTTGAAATCCAGACGGACCCGATTCAGTTCACTGGAGCTGGAAGCGTAAGACAAATATATAGCTATAGCGATGATTTATTTAAAATAATCTATAAATAGTTTGATACAGTCTTTATAATAATTGTAGTAATTAACTTTGTTATGTTTCAATACCTGAAATATATAATCTGTATGATTAGAATGGGGTAATATTCGGCACAATGCACAAACAAATGTGTTAACCAAATAATATATCAAATATACAAGATATCAATAAACTACAAGGTTATCTACAAGTTTCAGCAATAAAAATATATAGGATTCACCAGTTCGCCAGCAGCTTTCAGTTCGTTAACCTGCGCTTTGTCTTTCCCTGCTTAGCTCCGCTGGCAAATGGAGAGCTACTACGCCGATAATCAACGATTACGAAGGAAGTGCGAAAATCACCTCGAATCCTACGAGAAGGTCAAAAGCAAACTGATGAAGTACTACAACCTCTATTACGAAGCTGTTGGCGAACCCGACAAAATGGTCAAGGCACCGGAAGAAACCGCGGGTACCGCAGCCGCGCCCAGCTCTTCCGCAGCAAATCCGGCCGGATCCTTGAAAGCTGCTCAGGAACTTGCGCCAGCTCACAAGGAAGCTCTACTGCTACCCAAGGCTATCGGGGATACCCCGTTAGCACCGCTGGAGCCTGTGAATAACCAACAGCAGCCCGTAGCTGAACAAAAACTACCCCCTCCACCAGAATGCAAAACCAGTTAGATGCAGAATATCTTCCTTGAGATTACTGTCCTTAAAATTCTTCCAAACTGTCGTTTTTTTTAAAAGATTGCATGT
Organism: Leptestheria dahalacensis; assembly: GCA_022114935.1. Lineage (NCBI taxonomy): Eukaryota > Metazoa > Arthropoda > Branchiopoda > Diplostraca > Leptestheriidae > Leptestheria > Leptestheria dahalacensis. Next base: position 5,655 of record JAIQCU010002364.1, read on the forward strand.
TCCATATACTCCTAATCCTGCAGCATTTTCCGTACCTTTCTGTTGCAATTCATGTTTCAACTGAACTTTATCCCTCTCTTCCATTTTTGGGCCAATACATTTAATTATTCAGCGAAAGAAGAATCATCTTGTTCATCAGGTATTCTGATCTTCACGTTGAGTCGAGTAACTTGGCATCTCTAATGCGTCCAGGTAACTTTAATTATTTTACCGTCAAGGCCGTGCCATTGTAAACTTTCGAATCAAACAGGTATTAGCTAACAGCAAGTCAACTCTAGGACCCTAGCTCGGGCAGATTCATATCTGTCTCACTATTCCATTTTCAGTCAATCTGTCTGATTAGTAGCAGCGCATGAAATCTGAATAGTATATTGTTCGTTTAAATAGCTGTGTGTCGATTTCGTTCGTTAACTTTGGTATTATAGCACAGAATGTTTATGTTAATCTAGCTAGATCGAGCTAGGTTGCCTTTGGTTCTGTTGTTAAAGTTGCTCCGAATGATTAAAGTTTCAGCGTTCAGTTTGGCCCCGGTTATGTTTACATTCAAATCTTGTAAACATAACAACTTTTACCTTATTAAGATGGTTTTCTTCTGTTTGGTATCAGGACGCGTTCAGATTCGCGTCGGGTCATTTGTTCGTTATGTTCGTTTGCTTGTCGTTCTCAAGACGGTTAGCTGTTTTATCGTAAACTGTACCCACAGAACGTCCGGGAATGTTGGGCAGTGTAAAATGGTTGCGTTCCCTAAGGATAAAGTGCTGTTCTTGAAAATGATGCAGCTCAGGGATCAGCATTACTTCTTCACAGTCCTACCAAACGCTTTAAATTATTTTCTCCAGAGAAACGTTCCAGGTAAATAACTGTAGTTAGTAATACCCACCATATGGGAACTTGTTAAGGACATTTTAGATATTTGTTTTGCCAGAAAGTCACGGTATCGACATACAAAAATAGTTTTTAGGTCCCTAGATCCCTTATTTATGAAGATATTTTGATGAATAAAAAAACATTGCATTTCTCTTTCTATGAGAAGCATTTTGCAAAAAGAATATTTAAAAACGGTTCACAAACAGCTGAGATAATAAAGAAAAACTTCCAACGTTTTCAGTTTTTTCCTCTATTTGAAAGCGCTTTTTGATAGGAATAGTTTCTTCAAAATGTAAGAAATTTTATACTTTCAAAAGGTGATGCCTTTGTCCTATTATGTGCTTTTAAATGATCTTTCTATCTTGTACGGTTTGGGCGCTAGACGAGATTGAAGAGACCTTTGTGTCCGCCGCCAGTTGAAAATAGCNATTTTAGTTATAATACAATATAGTACACTAAATATGCTACAGCTATATCATTACCGGATCAAAACCACTAATGCAGTAGCTAAAAGGCTTAAGATACGAAATATTTCTTAAACTTGGTACACCTGGTAAAATATATATTTTATCAAGGTCACTTAGGTAATAAGGAGGACATGGTGACAGTTCTGAGGTACAGAGTGCGCCATTCTCTGTACACAGTACACAGCTGAATGTAAACAAAACCATCAATCAAAAACACCATGCCACCACCTTAAGTCTTTTGTTTCGACTGGTTGCACTTCACTGTTTTGATTTGCAACCGATTGCAACGCTGTACTCTCCCATGCTAGAGTTTATTTAGGAATCGAGGGTTTCTTCAGCCTGTGGCGTTCAATGAACGAATCTCTTTGTAATTCTGAATTAGGGCTAAGTTGGAAGCCTGAACTTATTGACTTGATCAAAGGTAAACCTGAATAACCATTGGGCTTATTAAAATTTCCAGGTCGTCGCTTCCAATATGCTTTATGTGTTAAGGATCTTCATTCCTTGAAACCCAGAAGATGAGCAACTGTCATTTGTATTGTTTACATTCGAAATCTTAGTAAATGCTGTGTTTGTCTCTCAGGTTACGTGAAATCATGGTAAACCGAAGACGTGACTGGAAGGAACAACAGCAGAACTCGGAACGGGACCGTGTCGGAGGACCCGCCAAACTGAGGCGTTTGTCGACCGAAGGGAGCGAGCGAAGCAATAACCCACAGGTAACTATCAGGAATTCATTTACTCAAGTGATGGAAGCTGTAAACATGAATGTAGGCTCTGCGGGATAGGCGAAGCTCTCGCAACACAAATGAAGTCCCGAGTCCGAGTCTCACTGTCGAGACAATGATGATGATCAAAGCCGAGCAGCCCCCGCCTTCGCCGTCCGCCATGACAGAACCTCTGGACCTGCCCGAGGAGTTACCGAAGAAAGATGTCCCGGAAAACAAATTTGCCCTTTGTTTATCGGACCAGATACTCAGCAACGCTGCCATTGGCATAGAATATTACAAAAAGTTTCCCGAGAAGCTTCGCGAAGAACGTGAGTTGCAGCAAAAGAGACTTCACGAGCTAGAAACGCAGATACAGTCGTTGCACTCCGAGTATGTCAAATGCGTCTCGTTAAAAACAGACAAAGATCTGAAACTGCAGAAAGCCGAACAGTCCTTCAAAGCAGCGAAGGAGAAGTTAACCGAGGCAGAGGCCAAGTACGCAGAGATTGACAAGAGCCTAAAGGAGAAGCAGAACATTTATCTGGAGCGACTTCAGCGTAAGGAATCCTTCATGCAGAAACGGTTAACCATTGAGGAGGAGTACTATGGGAAGAAGCGGGATCAGGCGGGACTCCTCCTGAAGAAACTCGCACGCAAGCTGGACAACAGCGGCGACGAGACGCTCAAGAAGTTAGAGGAGAACATCCTTAGACTGAAGGAAGACCGCAAAACGGCCAAGGAGAATGAAAACAAATTCGAGGGCGTCTTACGAGAAGCCGAGATGGAACTGAACCAGCAACACAACGACTGGAAGACCTGCAAGACCGCGAGAGACAACGAGAAGTCTGCGTGCGACGGGCTGGAACGTTCGATGGTTTACTACAAAGGCGAGGCGCTCAAGGTCCAGGAAAAAATGAACGAGATGCATAACAGTATCTGTCAGGCCAGATTGGAGCACGTCAAAGTAGAAAAGGACCTCAACATGTTCCACTTTATCGTACAAAGTGATTCTCTGGACCAAAAAGCACAAATGATCCTCAGCGATCCCTTTGCGGGACTGCGAGACGAAACTGCGAAACCGGCGCAATCTTCAGGATCTTTGAAGAGCGAGAATCCTCAAATCCCGCAATAATAATCGCAATAATCTTCCGACATTTCCATGATGTACGTATTCGAAACCCACGAATGTCTGCCCGTGCTATATATTATTGTGATATAAATGAATAAAGAGAATCGCACAATCAAGAATATATCTCGGTTTTTCTTTTAAAAACTAAAATAATTATTCTCTCAAAAGAAGCTGCCAGTGCAAATTGAAAGTACTGAAGATTATAGATCTCGTTTATTAATTATTAATATTATTACTCGATCGAGATTATACAGTGAACATTGTTATTTACACAGAACGAATACATCGTGGTAATATATTGCTGCAGGTGAGATTTCACGTCAAGCAGCTGCGCTGGAGAAAACGATAGCTCCTCTGAACAGATTGTTGAGCACAGGAGAAAAAGTCAACGTAAAAGAAGATGACAGCAGCAATAATCAAAGCTACCAGACTATTTCACCCGACTCGAGCCGGCCATCGGTCACATCGGATTTGTTCCTTTTCACTTGTCACGGACAATACTTTGCAGGTGGAAATGATGCAGTCTAGCTCATGTGTCAGTGATATATGGGTGCAAGGAGGGGTAAGATTAGAAAGCCAAGTATAAACCTGTTAAGCTGTTTTCACTGACGAAAATAAAATCCACCTTTGAAATGATAGCAATTACGACTACCCTTTATCTTCAAGATACTTTGACATGGCAACGAAAAAACTAGGCGCCTCACTTCTTGGCCGCTAGTGCTTGGTTACGAAGTGCCAGATTCTGCTCACGTAAGAAGTCCCGCTCGGCCTTCAATAGGGCAATTTCCCGTTTCGCCTCGGCTAGCTGCGCCGTCAGCTGCTCCACTTTCTCGTGCGCTTCGACAAGGGCCTAATCAGGAAATTCAGTTAAAGTCGGTTCGAGAAAACGTACTTGCGGTCAGTAAAGTTACCTCAGCGGTATCGATGGACGCTGCGTCGTGCGAATGTGGCGACGTGCCTTCCTTCAGGTCGAGGGCCGCGAGAGAGGCATCCAGCTTCAGATGGCTGAGAGAGTCTCCGTCTTGTGTGTCTTCATCGTCGGCTTCCAAATCCGATGGTCTATAATATATTACCATTACGAAGCTTGTTTCAACTGACGTACATCAAAACGCACTCACCCTATGTAACGCCGATTCCCCGCCGCTGGTTTCACGTCAATCTTCACAATCTAAAATAAAAATGCCCATATATTACGGGATACAAATGGACAAAGACAAAACCATACTTCCGGACTCTGTCCCTCGTTTATTATAGTATTCTTCTTGGTTTCCTCCCGTCCCGGTGACTGGTCGTCCTCATCTTCCGCGGTACTGCCTCCCGTAGACTTTACATACAATGGAACAAATAAGTATACAACGTAAAACACTGAAGAGAAAAAAAACTCAAGAACCTCGGTCGACTGCAAGTGGACGACGCCCGTGCTTCTCCTTTTCTCCCGCAGCTTGCGCCTGTCCCTCTGTAGTTTCCCTTTGTTGACGTAGTTTGAACGGTCGGTGCGAATGGCCCGGCGTTCCTTCGCCTTGCCAACACATCCTGGTTTCGGGCTTTCTTCGCGATCGTCAGCCTCTACTTCTTCGCCTGTCACAAAAATGCCGAGTAATAGAGTTATTCATGTAGGTTTACAACGGACAGAAAATATGTACATGGTCTTTGTGCAAACGCTGGCGGATTCCGTGCCCTAGCAGTACGAATTTTCGTCCTGCGACTCATTAACTGAAAATCAGTTTCGACATCTTCTTGGCTGACTGAACTTGACGCCATTTTGCTCGCTGGGGACTAAACAATAACAAGGGACTAGGACTGCGAACTCTCCAGCGCTCTGTTTTGACAAAGGGACACGAAATCAACTGATTCACCTGTCAAACACACGTGTCCGCCATGACAGTTATGCCTTGGTTAAAGTTTTTCTTACTCTTTAGTCACAGACAGGACTGCAAATACTGAACCAGTGTTTCCACTCGAGGCAAGAACGCAAGATGTGAAGTTGATGTACTGGTACTGAAATCAATATGTATACTAAGCGGGCTGTTGTAAAGTTAGAGACTGAATCCAATACCGAGTCTGGCGTTTCGATAAAATCAACAAGTTTAATTAACGTACGCCGCAGAAATAGTAAAATTAATTTAAAAATATCGATATGGACAACTACTATATATCAAATATGGTCTTCGTACAGGAAAAGCATGCAAAACTGAACTATAAACACGTAATCAGATTCCCTATTTGTCTGGATTATTTCAAGTGTAATTACACCCTTGTTTATGAAATGTAAAAGTTTACTCCAACAGGCGAGAGAGGTCTGCAACTACAGTAAAACTTACTGCATCTAAGGGATAATTACGAACCCACTCATGACAACAAGTTGGGCAATCAACAAGTAAAGAAATTAATAACACGACAATTACTTGTGAAATAATAGCATAACTAAAATTAATTAGTTATCCATTAAACACCGGAAAAGAACATTTGAATTCTTTGTAACAGCTACGCGGCTACACGCCACTCACGCCAGTAAGACAGACAGATAGATAGACAGATAGATAGATAGATAGATAGATAGATAGATAG
>JAIQCU010002365.1:0-11842 GCA_022114935.1 Leptestheria dahalacensis
GATATACACACAGACAGATAGGTGGACAGATAGGCAGATAGTTTGATAGATAGGTAGATACACACACAGACAGATAGGTGGACTGATAGGCAGATAGTTTGATAGATAGGTAGATAGTTAAACGGATAGGTAGGTAATTAAACAGTTAGATAGATATTTAGATATAGAACGGTTAGATAGATCAAATTAGATTAGATTAGATTACGTAAATATCAGTTTTAAATATCTTTCATTTGCACTTCATTATTCACCTACATTTGGGGAAAAAAATAAAGAAAAACATATTATAATAGATTCGGGTACGCTTATGTACATTCACGTTTCCTTTCATCTCATCTGCATGATGATGAGTTTGGGTTTCGCCATTTTCACGTCAGGGTCATTTTGCTGAAGCACCGGCGTGAAAGTTGTCCGCGATTCTCGCACAGTGAAACACCACAAAGATTCTTGAATAGCGAGGCGGCCATCTTTTTATCTTTGGTTGGCTCAAACGCGATTCCAATAATTGACTCTTCCGAGTTGAATCACCGAAACAGTTGAAAGAACAAAGGTCATTCTTGGACATTCTATTAAGAATTAATGACATTTTGATATCAATATTAATTCAATGGCAATTTCAGTTTCATTTCGAAGCTAAAGGATCAGCGATTAATTAGTATAAAGAGCATATGGGAAGCCGTCTTGGGTCACGCCAGTGCGTGTGAATGAAGAAGACGAAGGGCTGATTACCGAGCGCACGAAGAATCGTGAATGACACACGACGGAAATTGAAATCCACTGCGTAACACGCGCTCGACGTTAAAAGTGAAAGGGGCGAATTCTTTTGCATTAACCGAATCTTGATGACACGATTTTTGCACTTGATTTGATTCTTAGCCGCACTCGTAATCATTTAGTGTTTATTTGATTGAAGGTTAGATTTTACGCCAGTCACGAGCGGATAACCTACAATTTAATTTAAAATAATTAGAGTTAATTTGTAACCGGTGAATTGTATTTTGGGGTAAGGAAGCAGGAAAGTCTCCAAAACAGGTTAAGAATCTGACTGTGGAAGAAAATACAAAAAGGTTAACATTAACAGGCGAATGTAGTTTTGAAAAGTTGAAACAGTAACCGCGCCCTTTGCTGAGGGCAAGGGCGGGTTGCACGCGCGCCCAAAACGAGAATCCTATCACTTCCTTGCACCGGAATTGTTAATTTTTTTTCCCTCTCCAGTTTCTTCGATCAGGAGGGAATCGAATAAGAAAGTGAAACGGTTTAAATGAAATTGTGTCGTGAATTAGCTTTTAATTAACCATTTGATTATGATCATCTTTGGGTATTCATTTACGGATTATGATGATAATTTGATTGTTATGATTTTGAAAACGATAGGATTGACCAGCGGACAGATTCGGGTGAACGTGCGCGGCCGCAACGTGGACGCTGCCGATTTCACGTGTCCGGAAGACTTTGGGTATTACTCTCATCCGACGGACTGCACTCAGTACTACGTCTGCGTCTTTGGAGGAGCCTTGCTGGAAAAGTGCACTGGATCGCTAGTGTATAGGTGAGGGAGATTATCTCCTCAAACTACTAGTTAGTTAGTGATTTATAAGTTAGTTTGATTCGTTAGTAAGCTAGTTTGGTTAGTTAACTGGCTGGCTAGTCGACAAGTCGGACAGTAAGCATGCTAGTCAGGTAAACAAGGAGTTAGCTTGTAGTAGCTACTAATAGTAAGCTGGTTAGCAATTCACCTAATTAGACTAGTATTTGGAGGGTACTAATCATTAGCTGCTAATTAGCTAGTAACGGTTACTAGTACTTAGGTAGCTAGTTGGTTCAGCAAAATTTGGCTAGCTAGTTTAGTAGTTGAGATCATTTGCCTGTTTCCTCGCCGCTTATTCGTTCGATAGTTCGTAGTAGCAATCGGTTAACTGTTGGTGAACTAGCTAAGCTAGCTGGTTGCCGCAGTCGGATAGCAAGCTAGCTAGTTGGTTCCTTCGTTCAATCCCTTTGTTAAGCAAGTGAGTCACTTTGCTAACTAGTCAGCTAGATAGCTGGTTAGCTTATCACAGTAGTCAGATAAGCAATACTACTACTAATGAGCATTTGTGTTCTCACTCGCCGCACGTTTAAAAGAAACCATTCTTGTAGCGTCTTGACAATCCCGTATTCTTTAATTAGTAAACGTTAATTAGACTCGAATATAATTAGCTTCTTGTTAAAGTCTCTACTGGATTGCAGCGGTGAATTGTGAATCAGCCAAGTTAACTGTAAAACTACCTTTGATTTCCCATTCATTGCAAGGGAAAGCCTCTCTCTCCCGTGTGTGTGTGTGTGTGTGTGTGTGTGTGAACCAAAGTTAATTAGCAGAGACTGTGCTAATTACAGAGAAACTTGGTAGCCAATGTAGGACACGTCATTAACGCTCTATTGTCTTTTATATGAATGTGATTCAATCGTAAACCTAAACTGCACAAGACGTAATCAACGCTCTATTGTCCCTGTTTTGAATCAAAAGCCCCGAACTGCAAACGTGCGACTGGCCGAGGAATGTCGACTGTCTTCTCGGCAATTCGGACAGGAACGTTAGCCTGCCAGCGCAGCAGCAGCAGCAGCCGCAGCCGCAGCAGCCGGTCACTCCGAGGTCACCGCTAGCCCTCGCACCTCAGACGCCCATTAGCAGACCGCAAAAGTAATTAAATTTTAGTTTTTTCTGTTATTAGTCAATTTTAATGAAGTCATTAGCAAATTTACTAATTTTTTTATGAATAAAATTTGGCACGGATTCAAAATTAGAACAAGTTTTTTTAAGAAAAAAAGATCTTGTGCAAATCGTAATTACGTAATATGAGTTTAATTTATAATTTTATCATGCCGTTTTTTTTTTTCATATTGTTTAATGTGATTTCTTCTGTTATGTTTAGTTCGTTCCAACCTGCGCCCCCGTCGGTCGGTCAGCAGATAAACCACGGACGGATTCACCTGCCCCTAGAGGTACGCAACTATGAGTTAATAATAGACAAGGTAAACGACGCTTTTCTGTGATTAGCTGCTCGATGAAGATTTCACCCTCTCGGAGCCGGACACCAACCGCGGAGGACGGGTTCTGTCGGCGGCGTCACGCGGACCCAATCCGGCCATCCCGCAGCGCGAGAACCCCAACCAGAGGCCCAACGATTTTGCCAGTGTTCCAGCGGTAACCTTGGCTGGAGCAAATTTATACAAATTGTTGAAATATTTCAATAGCCATTTTGTTTTCGATTTTTTTGGTTGATTGCAACATAATCAATCATTATGATAGAATAGTAATGATTAATAAGTGATTCTATATTTGGAAATAGCGCCCCAGTGGAGATGTCCAGCCGACGACCTTCCGCCCTGAGACGCCCCGTTTCGATGTCAGGTATGTCTTGTTACCCTCTTGGAAGTTTGACCGTTCAACAAACCCGATATCCAAAACTCGTTGATTAAGTTGACATTAAAAAACAAACAAACTTGTTTTGTATAATAAATAGCCAAGTGACTGACAGCTTTGACTCGAACCATATCAGCCGAAGACGCGACGACAGGTACGAGACTAACCAATTCAAATCAACTTAAATAAATGAACAAGATTTTAGCGACTGTAAGAACGACGTAACGAATTAACGTTCGACGACAGATTGTGGGTGACACAGGAACGGCCGCAGAGGCGACAGTTTGCAGCGCAGAGTAACCGCCGACAGGACAGTTTTTTCCCGGGGCAAAACAAGGGACCGCAGAGTTCCATCTCTTCGATGAATTTCAGTCCGGCGAGGCCAATTCCAGGACCCGTTCCGCTGACGGTCAACAATCGCAACAGCTTCGGTCATAACGACTGGAACGGCAATAGTTATAGACCGGCCCTCCAGGACGATTTCTTCCAGAGGCCTGGACCTGGTGCTGAATCTCGACCCCAGTTTCCAGGACAGCAAACTAGAAACAACCTGGAACAGTTTAGACCTAACCTGGAACACTCCAGACCTAACTTGGAACAGTCTAGACCCAGCCTGGAACAACGCAGACCTAGTTTCGAACATCCGGGAACAAGTCTGGAACAGCGTAGACCAACCCCGGATCAAAGATGGCCCACTAGACCCAACCTGGAACGTCCTGGAAACAACCTGGAACAAAGTAGACCCATCCTGGAACAGACTAGGTTCAACCAGGAACAACCTAGGCCCAGTCTGGAACAAAACAGACCGTACAGACCGGAACTGGAACAAACTAGGCCGGTTAGACCCGAACCGGAACATCCTAGGTTCAACCTGGAACAAGTTAGACCTAGTCTGGAACAAACTAGGTTTAATCCTGGACAAAGTGCGTCTTCCAGACCTGCCCTGGAACAACTTCGACCTACTTTTGACCAAACTAGATCTCATGTCGACACGACTAGACCATTTAGACCCGAACTGGAACACAACAGACCATTAAGACCTGACCAGGAACGTGAGAGAGAACCGCAAAACGGCAGGTACTCGACTGACGTGAACCACGAAACACTTTTCCAAGAAGGGATCAGTTATGGTCTGGACGCTAGAAACCTCAATTTGACATCAGTTTAATTTTTTTTAATGACGTTATTTGCTACACGCACCGAACCAGTTAACCTCAAACTTTTTTTAAACGACAGTGGCTGTTAATTTAATAGTTTTCCCAGGTTTCTTATTTTAAATTTTAAATTAAACTCTTGTCTGTTTTACTTTGATTTTATTTAATTTATATTAGAATAACGAAATAAACTGTTAGGTTTATTATTATTCCAATTCCTGGTTGAGCCAGTTTTTTTACGTTTTTTAAAATTAATTTTTATTTGATTAATTAAGGTAATTAATGACTGATGTGATGTTGTTTCCTGATTGGATAGGCCGACTCTACCACAAAGTCAACCCGAAATTCCTCAGGGTGTCCGCAGCCACGACAGTCGCTTCCAGCAGCCGCAGCAGAGTTTCTCCGTCGATGACTGGAACAACCACCAGCAGTTTACGCAACCGCAGCGTTTCGTTCCACAGCCGACTGTTACAGTTGACAACAGGGGACAGCAGGACGAGTTCCGTGTTCCAGAACCACAGCGCCGCATTCCAGAACAGCCAAGCCGCGTTCCAGAACAACAGTTTCGTGTTCCAGAAGAAGAGGAGCGTCTGGCCGCGGAGGAACCCAAGCGAGTACCGTCGACCTTTAGGGATGTTCCAGTCCAGCGACCCCCGGTCCCAGTCAGCGAGCGACCGCGTTTCCCCCAGGAGGAACCGAAATTCCAGTCGGATGAGGATTTTCCCAATTACGATCACGAAAGTATCCAAGAAGGTAAGTTTGATTAACATTATTGTAATTAAGTTTAATTATCTGTAATAATTATGTTTAACCTTAACCTCTGTTCCAGACATCGGACAAACGGATTACTCGCACACTACCTTCCACCACGACTTCCAGTCGATAACGGACAACGCGGATGATCTCACAGAGTTTGGCGACCACATTACTGAAAGGTTTTTCCCCCTTTTTTATTTCCTATCCTTGCTGTAAACTTTCAAATCTAATTGTAATTAAAGTTAACTTTAATAATTCTCTTCACTGTAATCTACTAATAACTACGTTCGAATTAAACAAATTAAAGAAATTTTGAAATTAATTCCAGGCCTACAACTCCCTTCGTTCCTACTACAACTACCACCGAGCCTACAACTCGTCGCACTACTACAACAACAACAACTACTACCACGACGACAACTACGACTACCACTCCCAAACCCTCTCGTTCCAGGTAATCGAGTTTGATTCAAGGGATTAATACGATGTGTTGAACAGTGTTGAAAACTTAACTTTAACTGTGTTACTTAAAAATTATGTAAAGTTGATTAAAATGATGAAATGATTAGGACAAGGACTTCGTCCAGCTCGGGGTCCCGAGGAACTTCCAAATTCCGCGGACAAGCCAACTCTGCCGCCGCTGCTGACGATGTCGAGGTCGTCGATGTTCCCCAACCGACGCAAACAAAGTGATTCATTTGCCCTAATTCAACTCATTAAAGTTTATGTTGATTACAGCAAATTTTGAGCCATTGCATCTTGGCCGGGTTAGATTCGGTTTTATATTTGAAACTGTCGGCAGTTTGTTTGTGTTAATTTAACGTAGTCGAATTGACGGTTTGTTGTTATAACAGACGTGGAAGGCCCTCGCAAAAGACGACGTCGTCGGATCAAGTTCAAGCCAAGTCTGAGCCAATTGATATCTCGAGTCATCCACCAAGAAGGTATTAGAATTAGATGAATTGGATAGGTAGATAAATAAATAGATGGATAGGTGAATAGATAGGTAGATGGATAGATAGATGAATAGATAGATGAATAGATAGATAGTCAACTGTATGGATGGGTGGATGGATGGATGGATGGATGGATGGATGGATAGATTGGTAGATAGATAGATAGACTGATAGACTGATAGATAGATAGATAGATAGATAGATAGATAAATCGATAGATGTACGGTCAGACAGATAGATAGATATATAGATAGATCGATAGACGGATAGATAGATAGTTAGGCAGATGGATAAATATATGGATAGGTAATCATGTTATTATCATCGCTTCATTCCTACAATTTTATAGATAGATGGATTGATAAATAGATAAGATAGATAGATAGATTGTTTGATAGTTGCATAATAACCATGCTATTGTGTCATTGCTGTATCATGATTCATCATTGTATTAATAAAACTGTCAGTTCCTTCGTTTTCCTCAACTATCTGGTTTGCCAATAGGCTGGACCCGGTGTTCCCGCAACCCGTGCCCGACGAGCCCGCGGCCAAGTGCAATGCCGACGTCTGCCGCTTGCCCGATTGCTATTGCGGCGGCAAGGATATTCCAGGTAACTGGATTCAATTAACCTTTACCCTCTCTACCCTACCACGTGCGGAGTATATTTGATTGAGAAACGAACCGACCTCGATATTAACTTCAGTATTAATCAACATTAATATCAAAAGTGATGAATGGTAATACTGAAATGAAAACGGATTCGCTAGGTGGATTGAAGGTCAAGGACACGCCGCAGATCGTTCTTTTGACGTTCGACGACTCGGTGAACGACTTGAACCGCGATCTGTACCGCGACATCTTCGAGAAGGGACGCACCAACCCCAACGGCTGCCCCATCTCGGGAACCTTTTACGTTTCGCACGAGTGGACCGACTATAGCCAAGTGCAGAACCTCTACGCCAACGGACACGAAATCGCGTCGCACACAATCTCGTATGAATTTACAGTTTCCAACTTGCAGTCTCGATAGTTGGTTACGTGATGGTTAATTTATAGTGACATTTGATTGATTGATGTTAAAGTTAATTGACTTATTTTGATTGGGTGCTGCAAACAGGCACAGTTTTGGAGAACAGTTCTCCAGCAAGAAGTGGGCCAAAGAAGCTGCCGGACAGCGCGATATCCTTGCCGCCTATGCTGGAGTCAAACCCGAGGATGTCAGGGGGCTACGCGCTCCATTCCTTTCGGTAAATTTATAATTTTCTCATTAATAACCTTAATATTTTGGAAATTTAACTTAATTTTTAAGTTAATTGAGTAGTTGGTTTTGAAATACACCAGGGATGTCTCGGTATGTTCGTATCGATAAGATTTTGATTATCGAAATCAATATTGAAACTTTCGATATATCGGTTCCATTTGGTCTCGGTACAAGTTTCGATATCGTATTGCTTAAATTTCTGAATATCGATATTGATATCATTGAGAACTTGTCGATATAGAGATTGATATCGAAATCGATGCTTGTTGACCCTGACATATCGTATCGATATCACATTGGTGAGGGATTTGTGTATCGATGTCGAACTAGTGTCGATATATCGTATAGAATATATCGATATCGAAAATATGAAATTTAAGATAATTTTTTAGTTAATTGAGTAGTTGGTTTTCAAATAAACCGGGGATGTCTCGGTATGTTCGTAACGATAAGTTTTTGATTATCGATATCGATATTGAAACTTTCGATATATCGGTTACATTTGGTCTCGGTATAAGCATCGATATCGTATTACTTAAATTTCTGAATATCGATATGGAAAATCGATATTGATATCATTGAGAACTTGACGATATAGAGATTGATTTCGAAATCGATCCTTGTTGACCCTGACATATCGTATCGATATCACATTGGTGAGGGATTTGTGTATCGATGTCGAACTTGTATCGATATATCGTATAGAATATATCGATATCGGAAAGCTTGACAAATGATTGAATGAAATGGTTATTTGCAGATCGGCGGCAACAGGATGTTCAAGATGCTCTACGATATGAACTTCACCTACGATTCCTCGATGCCCGTTTACGAGAATAAACAGCCGTCGTGGCCCTACACGACGGATTACAAGATCTTCCATGATTGCATGATCCCTCCGTGCCCGACGAAATCCTACCCCGGTAATTATACACTAATTTAATTATGAATAATTAGATTTTAGTTTAGGGGATTTAAACCCAAGTCTAGTGGTTAGAGATTGGCTGGTTTGTTGGTTACTTTAAAAGTTGGTTGGTCAGTAGTTCTCTGCGTACTTTGTTGCTTGTTTGTTGAAATGGTTGTTGTAACCGACAACAACCAAGGAAACGCGAGTTCGGAAGATCTCACCTATAAAGAAAGGGACCCAAACAAGCAAATTCTCTGATCTGCATTCAAGCAACCAGGCAAACAAACAAACTATATTTGTAGCCAACCGAATCGACGAACAAACAACAAACTGAACTACGAACGTATAAACAAGCAAGTAAATGAACAATTTGCTTGTTTGTTTGTTGATTCGCTCTCAATATATTTTTTTCTTTGTTGATTAGTTAAGCAGTTAGTTTGTTTGTTTGTTGAATAGTTTACTAATATGTTTGTTAATTGGTTCAGTTTATTAGTTTGTTCGTTTGTTTGTTGATTAGTTTAGCAGTTTGTTTGTTTGTTGATTCATTTTTAGCAGTTTGCTTGTTTGTTGATCAGTTTAGCAGTTTGTTTGCTGATTAGTTTAGCAGTTTGTTCGTTGATTATTTTAGTTTAACTAGTTTAGATTAGTTAGTTTAGCAGTTTGCTTGTTTGTTGATTATTTTAGCAGTTTTGTTTGTTCGTTATTAGTTTACTAATTTTTTGCTGATTCGCCCATTCGTGTTAGTTGTTTCGCATACAAGTTTGTTTGTTTGTTGATTAGCTTACTAATATGTTTGTTTGTTGATTAGTTTAGCAGTGTGTTTGTTTGTTTGTTCGTTGATTAGTTTAGCTGTTTGTTTATTTGTTGAATAGCTTACTAATTTGTTTGTTCATTATTAGTTTATAAATGTTTGCTGATTCACATACCAGTTAGTTTGTTTGTTGATTAGTGTAGCAGTTTGTTTGTTTGTTTGCTTGTTCGTTGATTAGTTTAGCAGTTTGTTTATTTGTTGAATAGCTTACTAATTTGTTTGTTTGTTCGTTATTAGATTACAAATTGTTTGCTGATTCACATACCAGTTAGTTTGTTTGTTGATTAGTGTAGCAGTTTGTTTGTTTGCCTGTTCGTTGATTAGTTTAGCAGTTAGTTTATTTGTCGAATAGCTCACTAATTTTTTTGTTTGTTCGTTGATTAATTTAGCAGTTTGTTTGTCTGTCTGATTAGTTTACTTGATGTTTGTTTGTCCAGGTGTTTGGGAAGTTCCTATGGTCATGTGGCAGGATCTCAACGGCGGCCGCTGCTCCATGGGCGACGGCTGCGCCAATCCACCGGACGCTGAGGGCGTTTACAAGATGCTGATCAAGAATTTCGAGCGTCACTACACCGCCAACAGGTTCACCTAATTAACAATCTATTCACATCATATTTTATAAATATCAATTAAATATTATGTCAGTTAGTTAATCTGTATCCCGTTACGATTGGAGGATCGATTTCATTGTTGTGTCGGGCGTTATGTCGCGTTCACTTCAAGATACAATTTCGCCTATTGCACTGATAGTTGCATTCGTGAAACTCAATCGAGTTGATCATACAATTAAAGATAATAGCGATGTGTTTAGATTAATATAGATAAGATTTATACTATGTTTGAATTGTTGATGTTAATGTTGAGTTCATAGTAACTGAAAAATTTGTCAATTGGAATAACTGTAGGGCACCGTTCCCGCTCTTCTACCACGCGGCCTGGTTTACCACCCCGCACCACAAGGAGGGATTCGAGGCCTTCCTCGACACCATCGTCTCGATGGAGGACGTCTGGGTGGTCACCAACTGGCAGGCCATCCAGTGGGTCCGCGATCCTACTCCGCTGGATCGCATCCTCAATTTCAAACCCTTCGGATGCGATTATCCTGTAAGATATCTCGATTATCCCATTTAAGATCCTGGATGTACTTAGGGTTGTTTGGCATCGTAATTGTATAATCGATACTTAGCGTATTAGGTATCGATAGCCATTTCCTGATCGATGATCAGAATCCGTATCGATACGATAACGATGTTCTTATATCCAGGGAGCTAAAAGTATCGATACATGGAAATTTCGATATCGATATCGATGTACTGGATAACCGCGTTGAAGATTCATATCGATTATTAACTATACAATGTATCAGTTACCGTTTCATAATATCGATGTCGATTTCCTGATCGATGTTCGAAATCCTTATCGGCACGATAACGATATCGAGTGACCAAAAAGCACCGATATATGAAAATTTCGATATCGATATCGACATACTGGACAACCGCGTTGAAGGTTGATATCGATATCGATTTCTTGATCGATATTCAGAAATCCATATCGATGGATACGATAACAATACGATATATCGAGGAAACATAAAGCATCGATACATCGAAATTCGATATATCGATATTTCGGACACCCGTGTTGAAGAAAACTAATATCGATATCAAGCAGACCATATATCAATAAAGTTTCACAATATCGATATCGATTTCCTTAATCGACATTCAAAATCCGTATCGATACAGTAACGGTTACGATATATCGATGCACCAAAAAGAGCATCGATCTATACAAAACATCGATATGGATTATCGGTTATCTCGGGATGATTCCAGATGACTCTCAAAATGACTCACTTTTTGACTCCCTAAAACCAACAGGATCGCCCAAAGAAGTGCACGGCCCCCAAAGTTTGCAACGCCTGGCACAAATCCGGTGTCCGCTACATGAAGACCTGTCAACCTTGTCCGGAAGTTTATCCGTGGACCGGACGGACAGGAGTGCGGAATCTGGCGCTGGACCAGTACGTCGCCAGTGACGCGTGAACCGGAAGCCACTAGTGAACCAGCAGGAAAGGATTTTCTGTTTTGGCAAATACTCTGGAAGTGAAAAGTTAATTCATAGTTTGGCGTTTTGATTTGATTGTACAGTTGATCTTTCAATTATTTTTTTTTATATAAAAAATAATCTCGTGAAATTTTGAATTATTAATTTTTTGCGGCTTTTTTAATGACTGATTTTTTTCTAGAAATACAAAACCTGTGAAAATGAATGACCAGTTTAATTAATATTGAATTGCTTGTTGGGTTATTGGTGTTACTAGTTATGTTAGTTTTTAGATACTATTCACATGAAAGTTAAATCAAGTTAGATTGAATTAAAATGTATTCGACCTATGGCGAATATTTCGATGCTCATTAACGTAAAGGTAAGTTTATTTAAAGTTAATTTTTCAAACAGTTTATTTAGATCATTTATGCTTCTGCATATAATCTTTCACATCAATTACAGACACTTTGATTGGTTTACGACCCTCTCTAATTATTATTATTAATATTTTTATTTTATTTTATTTTTTTTAATTTTCTAAAGG
>JAIQCU010002366.1:0-11313 GCA_022114935.1 Leptestheria dahalacensis
TGGTACACCGGATGGAAGGCGTTGTTCCCACCTCTACTGGCTCAACATCCAAGTGTCAAAGGTAAATTACATTCCTAAACATGTTTCAGTTATCCAGCACAAACTTGGGGATCTGCTAATAACTCTTGTTTTGTCGCTATAGAGCAACTTGGACGGGCACTGGACCTTATGAACCGTTCATTGGCTGCTGGTGGACAGGTTTCCGTGCCGGCACCCCCGCCTCCGGTAATGGCACCGCGTCTGATAGCCCCTCCCCCGCCGGTGATCAGCGAGCCGGTGGGACTACCGCAAGGATTCCGCGAACTGGTCGAGTACAAGTGCGCCCAGGAGGGGATTTTGTTCGTCCCTATGGTTAACAGGTGGCAAGAAGGCAGGCCTGTTTTCCGCGTGGGCAATGTCCTGTCTTACTTCGATCGACAGGTTCGCACCAAATGCCTAACAGCTGTTTAACAACCTACACAATTTTATCCTATTCTTTCATTTTAAATTAAGTTGTTATTGGAAACTAATTAACTTTTAAATTTGGGGTCAAGTTTGAATAACCTGTTGTTGTTTTGTTGCAGGTGGTGTTCGTACTCAGCCCCAGCGGGATATGGATGCCCGTTTCAGTTCAGCAGCTCATGGAGATGGCCGTCTTATGATCAACAGTGTTTACGTTTTATATTTCTTTTCGTATTTTTTGTATTTTAAATTTTTCGTGCTTTAATAGATTGTACGGTCGAAATGCACTAATGTTTTTTTCCTTTCTCTTAGTTTTAGTGTTTTTTCTCGCAGTTTTATTGCAGGGCTGTTTTACAGTAGCTCGAGATCGCAGTGTCGCACTTCAGGGTGTTTTTTCTGCACGGGAAAAAATAACAACTTAATCTAATAACGACTGTGATGATTGATGTATCGTAGGGGATATCACCTTGAGTTCCTTCTCGATTCTGTCGATTTCAGCGCCAAGCAGATCGACGATATTTTCACCGTGCTTGAGAAGAAACTCTTCGAGTTCGGCTATGTTTTTCATGTTTTTCACCTCCTAATGGGAATACAATCAAAAAATTACGTCAAACTTGTATAATTAAGTAGCCACTCAAGAAAGGTCCCAGTTAAACTGTAATTTCAATTAATTATTTATGAGCTAGTTACAACTATAATTATCTAAATATCGAATTGCTCTATATATTTATCATCGTAAATCGAAATATCTATAATATGTAATATACTATACATTTTATGGTATTAATGAAATATAACACCTGGAGCAGAGTTTCCATGTCCTGCTTGTCCATATAGGATCGCGTCAGCTGTCGTCCGTCGAAATCCACCTCCGCCTTGTATCGTACCAGTCCTGATCCCATATCGATACCTTTGACGTCGTGGACAGCCCGGATCATGAGATCCTTCTCCAGTTCGGAATTGATCTGCTGGATACTGTCGGCTGGAATGGATCTTCCAACCAGAGCGGCTGTGTTGGAGTAGATGATGAACGAGGCTACCCATCCTAATAGACCGCCAACCAGGATCGATCCCACAGCGTCCGGGATTGGCGTGTTGAAGTGCGTCGACGCTGCCATGCACCCTGCCGCGATACTGACTCCAATGACTGCAGCGAGATCCTCCAGAAGGACTACGTTGACTGATGGGTCCTGACCATGGCGGACTATTAAAAACGGGGAAGGCATTTTAATTCTTAATTAACTTAATCAATTTATTGCCAAACATAATATATACACTTATTAGTGTTCGTTTAAGGTCCTCACATAATCGTACAAGTAATAAACTAATTAATCTTATTAAATACAGAACTAGGTCATTGTTCAAACCGACCGATAATCGATAGGATCTTTTATATTTGAAGGAGAATATTTGCTATTTTGCCGTACCATACTGCCAGAAGGTCATATTCTGCAGGAGAGCTCCCTTTTTAATGGAGTTAATGGCGACCAGCAAAGTGGCTCCTTCAGAGACTAGCGAGCCACCTAGGATAAAGTAGGCCTAGACAAAACCATACAAACCCCGAAACATTAGGCAAAAAGGGTTATATTACGGAAGATAAGATGGATATTGGACTAATTGCTAAAAAATTAAACAGTAATGCCAAATTAGTTCTGTAGTAACTAGTTAATACTTGGTAATATTAAAGGATAATTAGTAATTAATTAGTAAAGCTAAGACCCAGTAGAAAGAGCCGATAGGTTCGGGATTGAAGATTCCAGTGACCCCGTGGTAGACTGAAAGACCGGCGCCGATGCAGAAGATTCCCACGCCGGAGATGAGAGATGCCACGTGGCGCATGTTCGTGTACCCGTACGGATGATCACGAGTAGCTTGCTGGAAAAAAAACACTATTTATTATAGCATATAATAATTATATACAATAATATCTATTTGCCATTATTGTTAATGTAAAATCTATGGGAACCTTTATCCTTTTGAAAATTTTAACACTACGGTAATATCGACATTATTGCTAATTTCTACAGAATCAAACTGAAATGTATTCAATCAGATTAACGGTTCAGCTTTTTGAACAACCAAGCGCATCATTAAACATACACATTATCGAGGTAATCGGTATTTATACTCGCATATCAAGCGTTGATTAACATCAATTAACATTAGATGGCATTATAATCATTAAGACCATTTTATTTTGCTTATTATTAAGTATACCTGACTGGACTTGTAGATGCCAAAAGCGAGGATCATCTGATTGACCGTATCAGCCAACGAGTGAAGACATTCGGAAAACATGGAATGTGATCCTGTGTACAGCCAGGCGATCAGTTTGAAGACAAAGTTGCACGCGTTTCTGCAAATTTAAAGTTGAATAGAATCACAAACTAAAATTAATACAATTTTAAAACGGTAATTAAGAATTAATTGTGTGGTAAAATTTAAACAAATTGTAAACGGCCTATACGTGCGCGCTGATTGTGGGAAAGGCAATAAAATAGTTAAACATATTCTAGTTTAAACCAATTTACTTTAATTATTTTAGAGTCATACATAGCAATAGCAGTGGTTACGACGCGTCCTGAACCCTTCCATAGACTGGTCTGCAGATCGGGCGCCCGGTCCTGCTCCCGTCTCATGTCCCGCAGGACACGTTTGACGCTGAAAACATCTGAAATTTAATATTAAGCAAATAACAGTCAAGTTCAACTTCAACTGAAATTTTGCTGAAAAATTAAAACAAACTTGTTGTTACATTGTTGGTATCGTTTGTTATCTTCTTCTCGTTTGCCACGTTCCCGCTCGAGGGCTTCCTGCGTACCCCAGACTTCCAAAGCCCTGTGATAAACAAAATCTGTTTGGTGAACCCTTGTAAAACGAATTCTACGTTTCCAACGAACAAAGTGGAAACATACTTGGCTTCGACATCCTTTAACCAATAGACTGTGATGGGAGGCTCGTTCTCGTAAGGTGACCTCCGCTTGGTTTTCCGCAGCGATTCCAGATCGTTGGGTTTCAGTATGAACTCGTTCATAGCCCGCACTGGTGTGATGAAGTTGCGCTCCGTGGCATCTGGAGACTTCAGAGCTAAAAGTTAAATTAAATTTTTGTTAAACTGAAATTGATTCGATTTCCTTAACGATATTCAAAATCCTTATCCACGTGATAACAATAAAATACACAGACACGATGAAATGTTGATATACTGAAATGAATTTTGGATGATAGACATTGATATCGATATATCGGACAACCGCATTAGAAAACCAATATCAGTATTAACGATACACTATTTGAACAAGATCACTTAATATTGGTACCAATATCCTTATCCTGATCGATACTACAACCATACGATATATTGAGACCAAAAAGCACCAATAAACTAATACCTTGATATCGCTACATCGAACAACCTTGATGAAAAAAACTAATGACGATATTACCTGTATGATATATTAATCAGGGTTCTTAATACCGATATTGGTTTCCTTACTGATATTTACAAACCTTATCGAGTACATTAACGATTCGTTATATCAAGGCCAACAAGCATCGATATACCAGACACCCATGCTACATACAGTCAACCCTATATTCAAAACAATGTCAACACAGTTACGGCGATTGCAGAATAAGAAGACGACTAAAACCTTGGGTGACGACAGCTTTCAGCAAGGCTTTCTTTAGCTTCTTCTCCTCGGGCAGGCTGTCGGCTTTCTTTAGCTTCTTCTCCTCGGGCAGGCTGTCGGCTTTCTTCTCCTCTCGGGCAGCTCGGGAGATGCCGAAGGCGCGGCTGAATGGCGTAAACCATTTCAGATGTGATTGGACGATCAACACATGTTCCGAACTGCTTCTGTTTGGATGTAGCAGCCAGCTCGGAACAACCCGGTTCCTGCTTTTTAGACTCCCTGTAATACACAAAGATGGAGATATTCTACAGCCGTTTCACCTGTTTTGTACCAAAACACAGGTTACGACCAGACTTACCAAATTGTCGTATAAACATGCTAATTAGATGGCCATTGCTTGCCATTTTAGAGCATCAGTTGGGAGTAAACACAGGTTTCAGTACATTTGTTTTTCCTTCTGTTGTTTACCCTGGAAGCGAAAGGCCATCTAGCGACAGAAATCGATGAAAATTTATCTCGTACTGATTTGAACTGCTTGTTATGCTCGAGTACGTTAAAGATTCAGTATGTGAGACGTTTTAAAGTGTTTGTTTTATAACGTTTGACCCTTGACGCATATAACTACATATTCTTTATTTCGTACCCTAGGAAATACGATATTAGGTGCGTATGTTTATGTTGGTAAAATATCGTTAATTTTCACTCACTTATTATCTGCAGTATTCTTGCATTTCCGGCCCGATAATAGGCAACATTCAATCGAAGTGTCAATAACAGTGAATAATTGTTTTTCGGTTATGGACATGGTTACAAGACATATTGGTATTTGATTATAGCCAACTGGGGGTTATTTCGTATACCAGCAATATGGCAGCTGACACAAACGAAACTTTATAATATATGCAACATTTATCAATATAATTCAACCTACATTACTGTGTATTCCAATGTCATTAACGTATCACGGAGACTTGGTATCGTTTTCTACGTTTTTTAATCCCGGAAACGGAAACGACCACGCAAACATTCTAGTAGTTTCACAGGAAATCGCTGGACAAGACAAGGCCTCCAGATTTCAGTTCAAAGGGTAAAATTTTGTTTTCAGAGAAACAACCCTTCCTCATGGAGTATATGATCGGCCAGGTGGCGTTAATCTCTGCCAGCGATGGATAAAGTCCAGGGTTGAGATTTTCCCCGGGGAAGACGCAGGCGCTCTCACCTTTGTACAGTGGCAGTCTGTAATGGGATACGGATACGTAATCAGTTTAAGGTTAATGTAATCAACGATAACAACAAGACAGTGTAAAGCAATAGAGTCTTAGCAATTAAACTGCAAGTGGTTGTAATGTTAAGCAAGTCAAGTAGAACGATTACCAGACGGTAAAGCTTAGTAACAGAACGCTCTAATGAAGTACTTTAGTATAAGTAAAACCATCTGAGCAACTCTTTTATCCCAAATTTACCGAACTAAATCACTGTCTTCTAATATCGCTTGATTTCACTCACAACTATTGAATGGGACAAACTATTTCATAGAACAGTACTCTATGTGGGAAGCACTATAATTGAATGATGATTAACTTGACGTTCCATCTAAACAAACGGCACCTTAAAACTGCCTTCGGGAAAACGAAAGTTGAACTTGAAGTTGAAAAATGAACAGTGTGCATACTCGTATAAGGTCCATGGAGTAGCTCCTGTTACAATAGCAGACTTCGCACGTGCTTCGGTTGATGTCTGGTCGAACAGGTGGTAGTACTCCTTGTCAGCAAACCATTCTTTCTCGTAAAGTTGAATGCTGTCTTCGCGGTGATTAACTGGGGGACCAGAGTACCGTGTGGAAGATACCTGAACGACAATAATCAAATCATGTAATAAGACTACTACTACTACTATTACTTCTATTANTCTACTACTACTACGACTACGACTACTACTACGACTACTACTACCACGACTACTACTACCACGACTACTACTACCACGACTACTACTACGACTACTACTACGACTACTACTACTACTACTACTACTAAGTTGCTACTACTAATACTTACTACATTTAGCACAATTATTATCAAAACTACTATTACTCCTACTCCTACTGTTGCTACGTCGGCCACCATCACATCAATAACAACTGCTACAGTCGCTATTCCGGATACAATTGTTAGTAAGAGTTACTAATTCTACCACTTCAGCTACCGCTCCTACTTACTGTTGTTACAACAATATTCAGTTGCACTATTATTCCTATATATACTATACGACAACTACCATTACCACTACTAGTAGAACTACCGCTACTATTACTACTACTACAAACATGGTATCTTTACGTTTAAGTCTGAGACCTCTGTTGGAAATAGATCAATTCTGTTTTCGTACTTGTATCACAGTGTTTGTTGATTGCATTTCTTACCTTGTCGTTAATTTCTTGCGGGAGGGTAACGCAAGTGTCTTCTCCCCATATTACTGCTACTTGACCGGTCGTGTACGAATTATAGATGGGATGTTCGTAGAATATCCATCTAAATAATTAATCAAAACTCACGTTTTTAAAAAAACTGTCGAAGTCAAAACCAGATCTCTACAAACAACTCTTAATCTGTTTACCTTTGGTCTAATAGATACACTGAATGACTCATTACTTAATATAAGATTCATCTGGAACCATCGTTCAGTAATTTGGATAAAGGACCGAAATCAAGGTCGTATACCTCATCTAACAGAGCCACCTAGCGGAAGGACACGGAACTATTCCTTCATACTTGACCAAATCTCATTTCATTCTCTACATTGCTAAATGGTGTCAGAAGGTTACAGGTGATGAACACTATACTTACAGTCCAAGATTGATGCAAGCAAGCGATGTCAAGTCGTTAAAGCCTCTTTCTTCCAAGTCCTCTTCGTAGGAGTCGACAAGAATGGACGGATACGTGTAGTTTTCACCGTCCCAGAGGCGCACACTTTGCGCAGCTTGCGAATAACTGCCGTTCCACAGAACTAGCAGAATGACGAACGGAAACAAAAGCAACGAGCGCATTCTTTGAAGATAGAAACCGTCTGTCTGAAACGAAGTTAAGATGCGTCAAGGCACCAAGCTTTCTTTTTATCTCAGAATTTGCACTTTGACTGTTTCACTGATAGTTACCTGTACTGTTGTACCACGGTCTTAGTTTAAAGATTAAGACTGTATACAGAGCCTATCTCGCAGCCTTGAATCAGGCTAACGGGGTCTATAGGTTTAGTAAGTTTATAGTAACGCTTCGGAACTAGCAAAAATCAAATTCTTCTATTACTTAATAGCGTTATGAAGTCCTTAGAAATCAATCAAGTTATGTTGATAGAATATATTTATCTACCTTCAGTTAGGATAGATGAAGTTTGTCTTGTAAACCCGACTCGAGTTACCAAGTGATTGACTCTAGGAGCTAATTAAGCAACACAATACGGTGATTTTGATTGTATTGTTTTATACTTTATAATTAAAGCTAACTTAACATTACAGTTTCATTAATGGATCCTAGTTGACATGGAAGATGAGCGAAACTTGAAAAAAGTTCTTTGCACTTAAGAATACAGGAAGTTTTCTAACCACGGAGACATCCAAGGACGGAGGATGCGGTTTGCAGATGTCAAACAAAGAGAAAACCGGTTCGTTTTGACATCATTGCACACAGCAGCTGAATACATGAAAACTTGTTTNTCCCAGTTTCACTGCACTACTCGTTGGAAACAGCGGAGCGCAATAAGACAGCTGAAATGAAGTATTCAGTTGTGATTACAGTTATCGTTTTGATTGCAGTCAATGTCCAGTGTCAGACAGCGGACGCCGAATGGAAAGACTACAAGGTCAGATAGAACTTGACTTATTATTCAGTTAAGAAGATAATATCGTAAAGTACAGGTTACTGAAGTTGATCTTCCAGGTGATTAACACATCTGATCCGTTTTGAATCATATACAAATCTACGCGAACGACATTGGTCCACAAGCTTCTTTCCAGATCAGTTTATAATTCATTGAATTCTCAGGAATTGCATGGGATTCGCAGTTATTATCTTCCATAGTTCCTGGAACGCTTCCACTATTGAACCCAACTTCTGGAACTTAACTAAACTAAAGTTATACTTCATTACTTTAACTTAAGTTATATTCATCCATTCTTTACAGAACAAACACAGGAAAACTTACAAGGATCCAGCAGTTGAGAAGTCCAGACGCCGGAACTGGGAAACAAGCAATGCTGCGGTCAAGAAACACAACGCCGAAGCTGCCATTGGGAAACACAAATTCAAATTGAAAAATAACGAGTTCTCCGATTGGGTATACATTACAACAACATCCGGAGATGATATCGAGTTAATAGGGTTAACGTTAACTGTTATGTGTTTGCTTGCCAGTCAGTAGATGAGAAGAAACGACTGAGAGGTTCTTTCATAACACCGGCCATAGCGAACGAAATCAAGCAAATGCGTCAGAAACCGGTCAGGTTGAGTTTAAACAAGGTTCCTCCACAGTCTGTAAGTGTTGATCACCTGTTTACCTCAATACTGTTTGATATAGTTCATAACATATCATTAGTAAAGTTAATCGTGGTTTAGTTAAGGTGATTAACGAACGGGTTATATCAACAGTTAGACTGGCGTACGTCCAACTGCCTATCAGCGGTCAAGAACCAGGGCCCGTGCGGATCTTGCTGGGCTTTCGCCGCTGTCACGTCCTTGGAATACCAGACCTGCG
The DNA here is from genome assembly GCA_022114935.1 of Leptestheria dahalacensis. Taxonomy (NCBI): domain Eukaryota; kingdom Metazoa; phylum Arthropoda; class Branchiopoda; order Diplostraca; family Leptestheriidae; genus Leptestheria; species Leptestheria dahalacensis. Next base: position 8,820 of record JAIQCU010002366.1, read on the forward strand.
CTAAGGAAGGTTTTCTCTCAACTGAACATCTTCCTTACAGGTAGCTCCTAATATTAGTTACAGTTAATAGTCATTAAGGTTAATAATCATTATTACGGTAAGGTTGCGATAATGTGATAAGAATGAGAAGATTATTAATTTGATTCTGTGTCGTGTTAATTAGAGTGTATTTTAAACCGGGTTTGTTTGCACTGCAGTGAACAACAGATTGTCGACTGCAGCGGTCCGTACGGAACCAATGGTTGTAATGGAGGGTGGCCCGTGAAAGCCTGGGACTATATCAACGCTACCAAGTTTCTTCATTCACAGCAAATCTATTCGTATACGGCTGTAGTAAGTATATATATGTATATCATTTACTAAATGAGTAAATAGTTCGACAGGCAGATGGAAGATAGATGCATAGACAGACAGATAGATACATACACAGATATTAGATAAATGATAGAATAAATATAAAGATAGATAGGTAAGTAGATAATCGTATGGATGGTAAAATTAATGGTTAAAAAGTTGGACAGATAGAAAGACAGATAGTTAGAGCGATAGATGGATAGATAGGTAAATAGATAGAAATATAGACAGACAGAGAGACAGACAGACAGACAAACAGACAGACAGACATATAGTTAGCTAGCTAGCTAGATAGATAGATAAGTAGACAGATAGACGGATAGACAGACAGACAAATAGACAGATAGATAGATAGACAGGAGACAGGCAGATAAGTTACAGACAGAAAGACAGATAGTTGGACAGTTAAGGTTAGTTCACACTAGCATGGTTTTGACCTTATTTCTGACTGTGACCGTGACCTTTGCAGGTCGTCACCTTGAAAAGTTTAGACGGATCGTTAGATCGATAGATGGGTAGATAGGTAGATAGATAGAGATAGACAGACACAGACAGACAGGTAGACATATGGTTAGCTGGCTAGATAGGTAAATAAGTAGATAGATAGACAGATAGACGGATAGACAGATAAACGGATAGACAGACAGAACAAAAAGACGACAGACAGACAAATAGACAGATAGATAGATAGGAAGACAGACAGACAGGTAGATGGATAGAAAGACAGATAGTTAGACAAATGGACAGACAGTGTTAGGCAGTTAGACAGATAGTTAGCTAGCTAGATAGATAGATAGGATAAGTATACAGATAGAGAGATAGACGGATAAACAGAGAGACAAATATACAGATAGACAGGCAGACAGGTAGATGGGCAGAAAAACAGATAGTTAAGACAGTCAGATAGAAAGATAGTTGGACAGTTAGCCAGACAGACATACAGGCAGATAGACAGATGAAGAAATATTTCATATAAACAGTAAGATACATATACGTACATAACGACACTAATTGACGATGATATTGAGTAATATTAAGGAACGATTACTTTTACAGGCGGGGACATGCAAGGCAGCAGACTATCGACCATCCGGCAAGCGCCTTCATTTGACATCCACCGGAATGTTACCCATCAAAGACGAGGAGGAAATCAAAGCGGCTCTCTATACCTACGGACCCATCGCTGCTAGTGTGCATTCGAATTTAGAAAGTTTCCTTCTGTATAGGTACTCATTCAACTTGTTGATCATAATCTACTTTTAAGTAAACTTCATTCTGCTAACTTTCCAACTACGTAATCACAACAACACCCGGAAATATAACCTGAACGATATTTTTACTACAGCAAATAAAAAAAAAACAAATTAGAATGATAAGAAATAATAATTCCGACCACAGTTCCGGGATCTACGACGATCCGCAGTGTTCTCGGGACGGATCCATCGGCGACCATTCGATTGTCATAGTAGGATATGGAACTGAGAATAACAGCGATTACTGGATCATCCGCAACAGCTGGGGGACCACCTGGGGAGACCAGGGATACATGAAGATTAGACGAGGGGTCAACCAGTGCAATATTGCTACGTGGCCTCTCTTTGTAGAGATCCAGTAACTTTGTCCACAAGAGGAACCACGATTTCACTCGGCTGATCCTTTCAAATTTAAACAAAAATCCACAGTCCCTCGAGTTTTGGTTCTCTTCGCCATCTTATTAAAAACATATAATTTCCCTATTGTTACGTAACATTTTCCCTGAGAGCTTGATAATAGTTAAAACTACTAACTATTCTTTCTAAAGTGCCATGTGCTACTTTCAGTATGTACAGTCTGGAGCAGGGAAAACGGTCCTTGATGTGGAAAAGTTATTTTGCTTGTAACTTCCAAACTTATAAAGGTATATCAGCCCAAAAAATACCGTATGTAGTCGCGATAGTACTCAACATACCAGGAGAGTTTCATTCAAATTGGTCTGTTACGTTGGCTAAAATAAAATGCTGAAGATTAAGACAGTGCCGTATTCCCCGCCATTCAAAACCCTTTTTTTTCTGCTTCACATTTAAGTACCTTTCTGTTTACGTCACAATGAAATAATAGTTATATAAAGTTAAATTTAAGATTATTATTAATTAAAAATTGA
>JAIQCU010002367.1:0-11702 GCA_022114935.1 Leptestheria dahalacensis
TGAGCATGTTGTCTTATTAGCTGTGAAGTGCATAGTCGAACTTTGGTCTGTTTTTAAAAAACAAGGAAGAAGAAAAGATATATTTCATATTTTTGTCTTCTTTTCTTTCCCGCCCTGGTTTTTCTCCTTTTCCTTGTCCCGTTTATTTTTTGGGCGAACAAAAACCCACAATATGTCGAATGCAGTGCTTCTAACACGCAGTGGGGCTCTCTCCACCGCTCTAGGTGAGCCGGAATTATCTCCGTATCAACTGTTTCATTCTCTCGGTGGTTGTAACTTTTTTTGACTAATGGGACCCGGATTTGACATTTAAACGTCCGCTTGCACTGGCTGTCGAAAGTCGTGATCGTTCTGGAATTTTCCGTTTTATTTTATGTATTTAAGTAATTTAATTTATATTTTCTATTATGACTTTTTATTAATGAATTTTTCGATCGAATTTACGAGCAAAACAAAAATTCCAAGTCCGATCACGACTTTGGGAGTGTTTGTCGATTTCGAGTTTGAATTTCAAAGTCGTCTCTGCATGAAGCATGGAGAAGCTTTTCCGTCTTAGCGCCGTTCCATGACGATCAGTGTTCCAGGACTCGAATTTAATTCATTTTTTCTTAATTTTTATTTTCACCAAATGAATTAAAGGTCTCGATGCCGCTGCTGCTCTAAGAGGCGTGGCGCTGCAGCGTGGNTAACTTTTCAACTTTTAATTTAACAGTGGAATCTATGCGTACGATCCTCTGCTAGCAGCTCAGGCTTCACAACTGCAGGTAATTTATATCAACTTTTATTCGGGTTGGGTAAAAAGCCATGAGAATGAGATAGATAAGCATGATATCATGGAGCATGCTGCGCAGTTCTGGCCAGAGACATCAACCGTTGTTTCCTACTTTAATTCATTCAAACTTCAGTCAGTTGATGGATTGAATGTCGACATTTCCATCACATGATTCAATCTAGATTAAGATGTTTTAAGACTGAATTAGATTTTCAGTTTCATTTAGTTTATTGTCTTAAGTGTTCAACAGCAAATCTTAATGAAATGTTTCAAGTTTGATTAACAATCTCGTGTAATGTTCATTTCCCCGTGCGTTACAAGTTAAGGTGTCAAGTTAAAACGAGTTTTAGGTTGGCTCGTGGATCCGAGTTGATTCATTTTGATTGTACAATTAACTAAATCAACAAATAAGTTTAAGTAAACTAGCGTTCGAAACTCATTCAACTCGAGTTATTAAATTTTATCGGATTATTAATTCGAATCCTCATTGAAGTTAGTTTGGTTCAGTACGTCTTTTATGAATGAATCCTCCTTCGTGATTAACATGCATGACCAGAATATCGGTTACTTTAAAAAGCATGTCTTTGTTTGTTTTCTTTTCTTGTATCCTGCGCTGGGTGTTGTGTTGGCAATTCAATAAAACCAAACAAAACAAAAAAAAAACAGCAACATGTCGCCGCTGCAGCAGCTGCTGCTGCCGCCAGGGGCGGTGCCACGGTAAACTCGCCGACATTTGCTGCTCTGTCGCCTTTCGCAGCCTCCATGCTGTCGCGTACCTCTCAACAACAGTCAACAGTAAGTCGGATTGCTTTCCTGTCTCTATTAACCGTTTTTTTTTGTCGGTCTTTACTGTCCACCTGTGGCTTCTGCACGGTAGTTTTAATCCGCACAGCAGTTTTCTCCGTTTAGGATAGAACTTAATCATTTGAATTTGAAATCTAATTAAAGTTAATAAGGTAATTTGTGTTTTAATGGGCGGTTTTTTTTCTTGTATTTGACTTTTAACAGGCGGGCTACTTAAGTTCAGCTGCCGCCGCCGCCGGTTACACAGCCGCCGCTAATGCTGCTGCGAGGGCGTACACTGCCGCTGCTGCTGCGCAGCCCACAATGGCCTACGCCGCTGTTCCCGCCAGCTATGCGGCCGATCCTTACCTGGGACACAGCATAGGGCCTGTACCTACATACGGAGTAATGACAACATTACCTTCCTAGGGTTGTTCGATATCACAGATTCACGATATTGATGTCGTCGATACAGTATATCGATATAAAACTTTGGTATCGACATCGTCTAATCATGTCAGTATTCGAAATTCTGGCGATACGATGTATCGAGGCCCGAGATCATCTTGACCTCGAAATATCGATATCGACCAATCAGACTTGGAGAATTGAAGAAAACCAATATCGATATGATGTAGTCTCTCGATGTACTGGATATCAGTATCAATATATAGGACAACCCTGATGTACTATCTTATCACTTTTATGCAAAATCAGCTTAAACTTAATTGCTAATTAACAGTCTACTGATAAGAGACGACTAATAACATCTTAATTTCTCCTTTCAGACGGCAGTTTACAGGAGTAGCTACAACCGTTTCGCTCCTTATTAAAGAATCAGTGAAAGTTAAAATCCTCCGACAGTGGAACGGGAGCCGTTCATCAGGAACGTCCAAGTCAACAGTGTTCACACTTACCTTTACTTCGGAAGTGGAACGCCAATTATTATCCCACATACCAAAAAATGGATTCAGGATTTCACCCACCCCGTCGCTCTTCTTCATTTCAGCCTCGATTCGACTCTCTAAAATCTAATCGAATTTTTTTAAAAATTATTTTTAAAAATTCACTTGCAAAACAGACTCCTCGTTCTGTCTCTCTTCCAGACGGAGTATTTTTTCAGTTTTTTCCGCACGCACAAAAGAGTGAGAATCTCCTTTTATCTCGTCGAAAACCTCTTTCATGACAGTCCCGCGGTGATAACTGCACAAACGGTTAACGAAGGATCCTGATAGGAATTGACAGGATATTTCAACAACAACAACAACAAAGAAAATCTCTTTTTGCACAGCTCAATTTTTGTTGTTCTTCTTTTTCAATTTGGATTTTTGTTTGATATAGAAAAAATACGGTTCGAAAGCGTCAAATCTAGAATCAATTTTTCAGCCAGTAAAACAACTCAGAGCCTTTTTTTTAAAAACGGATTTTCTCGTTTTAATTGATTTTTGATATTTTTTCCGGTAATTTTATTCAAAAGAGGTTTTAAAAAAATTACCTTAAGATTCTTTTGCAGCAGCTGAAAAAAAAATACTAATCGAAAAACTCTTAAAAATTTTTCGAATCCCGAAATACTCATGCGATTTGACGAAATTTCAAAAAAACTTTTGAATATTACCAAAAGTAACTCGTACTCTCGGATTAATTTAATTTGTCTTGACAAGAAAGAAAAGCAAGTCTTTATGGTTGATAGCGAAGCGTCATGTCGTAGCTCCCTGTCGTAGATATCATTTTGGATTTTTTATTTCTCGAAGTGTTGAGAATAACTACGACGGAGAAAGTCGCTAGTCCCTCGTTTTAACTCCTTTTTTAAAAACTTGTCCGAGGAGGAGAGAATTATGTTTTATTTTATCAAAGATTTCTTGCCCTTCCCGACTCATTTGATCCTTTGGGGGGAAAAGCGTCTCTTTTGACTCGAGAATAGTAGACGCCCAAAATAATGCCGATGAGGCCAGTATGGACGAAATCTTCCGTCACTTTTGTAAGTTCATTTGCTCTATTTCGAGACAAAAATACAATCTTCGTAGTTTTTTTTCCCTATTTTTTAAACGTTGCTCTGTATTAAGTGTCAACAGTGAAATACATGTGCGTTTTTGAGCGCCAATTTGTTTTTTGTACTGTATTTTATATCTAAACACATGAATTAAGCATATGTATAATATCATATAAATAAGTGGGACTCTATTTACTTTCTGTTGGAATAGATCTAATTAAATAATAAAGTTATCATATATTGTTACCAATTGAAGGGTTGCTGTTTAGTAAAACCTTCGAGTTTGGAGTTTGTAAACAAGTTATAGAGGGTCTTCTGTCAGCTGCTGTGATTTGCCCTGCTGTTAGTTGCATCAGAAACGATTATTAGATAATGCTGTCACGCTTAAGTATATTTGCTCGGGGATCTCTGTTACAAAATGCGAAGAATTACCGGCCGGGTGGCGAACCAACAAAGTCGATGTACCGACAGGGAAGGTCGAATCCCGAGCAGAATAAGCTCCAGTTCACTCCAGAGGTTGAGCCCTTTAAAAAACCAGATGGAAATCTGAAGCCGTCCTACGTGAAACCTATCCTTTTCACCATCGCTGTAAGTATACTGTGAGAGTTCCCGTAAAATGAAAAAGATGAACATATTGTTTGCGATAGTTTTCGGGCACGTCTTTCGCCGGGGCGACGATATGGCAGTACGAGAACATGCGGAGCAAAGCTGTGCAGATGAAACGTAACGTCGCGGGCTGGTTTGACAATTCGTCGTCCTACTACAAAATGGTAAAGACACAATATCCTCTGACCTTGGGAGTTCAGTTATGTACTGCGGGACAGCGCGATAACACAGTATTATGGTATCTAGGGTGAATGGAGAGCCCGAGCCAATCAATGGTGGCAGGAACAGAACGTCTGCAAGAGGACTTTCTATGGCATCTTTTTCTTCAACGCGCTCGTGTTCCTGGCGTGGAAAGTTCCCCGACTGCAGCGCGTGATGATAACATACTTTGCGTCTAACCCGTTTTCCCGTAATTTGGTGTTTGGAAGCGTGTCACCACAACGTCAGACTCATATCCATTTCCTCTAGGTGCGGTATGCTGGCCGATGTTCCTGTCGACCTTCAGCCATTACTCGCTCTTTCACCTGGCGGCAAACATGTACGTGCTGCACAGTTTCACTTCAGGTTTCTTCTAAGACTGAAATAATCCAACTAGCAAGTCGTAATCAATATTTCTGATACAGCTGCGTGTGCAACGATGGGTCAGGAGCAGTTCGTCGCGTTCTACCTGAGCGCCGGAGTCTTTGCTTCGCTCATTAGCCACATCTCGAAGTCCCTGGTTCTGCACACAGCGTTTTCACTTGGAGCCGTAATCTTGAGCTCAGATTGCATTTATTTTATTTAATTTTTCATGAAACATGTTTTTGCATTTAGTCGGGAGCATTGATGGGCGTTATAGGATACTACTGTTCCAAGTATCCCGACTCCCGGCTGGCCATCGCGTTCATCCCGTCGTTTACGTTCACGGCTGATTCGGTATTTCCGTAGCTGGATGATAAAACTTGATTATAATCACGTTATTCTTGCCGTATTGCAGGGTTTGAAAGCCTTGATTGCTTTCGACACGCTGGGGCTGCTGCTGAGGTGGAAGCTGTTCGATCACGCCGCTCATCTCGGAGGAGCCCTTTTCGGGCTGTGAGATATTTTAAACACTATTGACTATAATCGTGCTATAATTCAGCATTAATTAAATATTCATACCTCAATACTATAAAATATTACTAATAATATAAAATACTAATTAGAATAACTACTTGGCACTTTGCCAAATCTGTTGATTATTTTAATTTTTTATTGAAATAATTCAGTAACAGTTAACATCATATTGTCATATCTGTTATAAGTGCTATTGTACTTTTGTACAGATATGGTAACATGCTGAATTAGTTAATTAGGTGATTGCTACAGGAATAATTTCATAACAGTTTAAGAAACATAAACAAATTGTCATATTTCTATGTCTGTTTCACAGGCTGTGGTACCACTGGGGCCAGGATTCAATCTGGAAGCGCCGTGGGGCGCTCATGGACCAATGGCACGCTCTTCGAACCAAACGAGGCCAAGTCTAAACGTTTGACAATTCGGTGTATTAACACAGACTGTACAGAATAAAGCAGTTTTATTAATTTCCATTCAAACAACAATGAATGCATCACTTTGTGTTTTTAAGATTCCTCAGGTAGATAGTGTTTCCACGATCTGTACAAATACCTGGTAAACTTCTTCAACTGACGAAATTTACAAAAGACCGCACCCTCAGTCGCCTGAACGTGCTGCGTTTGAATCAGAAATCCCTTGTCCTGGAACGAGTTTTCAGCGCTGGGTCTTTTCTGAGCCTTCCGCGTAATCCGGTCCTGGGAGGGACCCGATCCTGACGGACTCGGATCCCGCGGCGTAGCCCTGTCCTCCTCCTGGGCAACCGATTGAAGCGCCGCGATGGGCAAGAGACCGGGAACGGGTTTCGCCGTCAGGGTATCGACATTTTCCGGAAAAAAGCGGAAATTTCCACCGGAATCGAGCGAGAGAACCTTTTTCTCCTGCAGTCGGGGCTGGTTGCCGGCGACGAATTTGAACTTACAGATGCTGACCTCGTTTGACAGTTTCTCTGGCGGGACGAAGATTGTGGATCTCTTTTTACGACGTTTCGTCACGGAGCCGAGTTTGGCTGGAGGATCGGGTGGCCGTGAACTTTGACCTGGGGATGGTGGACGATGCTCGGGTGTGACTGTTGATGTGGCGTCGCGCAAGCACAGGTTCAGTGGTTCGTCGACTGTCTTCACCGGGGAAGGTTTGGCTAAGAACCGGTAGATTTCGTCTTTGGCTGGTTTCCTGCTACGTACGCGCGAGGAGGCCATTTTCCCTTTGTTTTCACGCAAGCGACATTGACTGCTAGAACGTAAAACGAAGGGTTTCATTACGTAATGTTCAGATGTTGTTAGAGCAGCTTTGAATCTTTACCAGAGTAGTGATTATCCTAGAAGTGTTGACTGGATCAGACTGACGGGGCGCAAGGTGATACGAAAAAAATGCTCGTCCAAACCGTAGGACGCGGTACGCACTACTGGAAGGAACTGTTGCAAATGCTCGTCCAATTTTGGGAAGCGCAAATCTGCGCCTCAGCCGTAGTTATTTTTAGGAAAGAACATAGCCATAGGAATCTTTCAAGTCGCCCGCTTACCTTACATAGCCTGTCTCAAGATCATTGCCACTAATAGAGGGGGCTTCGTTTAGTATTTGTTTGTTTATCAAATACTCTCTTGTTTACCGAGTTAAATAGAGCAGACATCTTGTAAAATGTAGTTTCCTTTTTTTCCTCCCCCGCTCTTCATTGGTTCTGCTACTCGGTATTAAAAATAGATTGGGAGAAAACAACGCGGAGAGAAGCGTGCCGAACATTTCCATATAAGAACAAATTCCTTCGCGTGCTATGTTCCCCTCCAAAGTCTAAATTTAATCAAAAGCACAACTTCGACGAAGGAGCTCGACTGCCCAGCGAACTGCTGGAGAAGGACCGCAATTTTTACACTTGAAATGGGAGTTATACCCGTAGAACTGTCAATGTACTATCGGAATCCATCATTCATTAGCCATAGTTAATTAATTGCTAAACGAGTCATTTCAGTAGTAAAACCATTAACTTAATCATGAACATAATGCCAGGTAATGAACTAATTGGTTATTCCTCTGTGGAACTTAAAATGCCAGCAAGCATAATACCCAAATAAGAAAATTTAAATCAACCGCAAAAACTTGATAGAGACTTCGTAAGGCAAAAAAATGATTGGCAGTTAATTTATTTATTTTGAAAGGTAAAGTAAATTTGTGAGTCATCAACGTGAAAGTTATTTCGGTTTTATGACTTGCTGTTTTGAAACGCAAAGATCAAACTGGCAACGTCGCAGTCGTCAAAATGTTCTGCAACATGGAACGGGTTTTCAAACAAACCACCAGGCTGTTCTTTGAAACACAGAAACAACAACATCTGCATGTGAATCCTCACTTAAGCCACTACATCGACTGCTTTTGGGTCGCCATTAAAAGTATGCTGCTGCGGGACATCATCGACACGAAGGAAACTAACCCCGAGGACACATGGAGCCTGGGCAAGAACTTGGTTGAAACTTGATAGCTATCATATCATTGCTTAACTTGTATTAACCAAGTGTTTTGAAACTCTTTAGTCTGTAATAGAAGGACTGCAGCTCAAGTGGAATCCTGTGGGGCACCGCTGGTTCAGGGAAACGCAGCGGGAAGTTGGGGATCGCAGTTCCAAGGCTACATCCGTGAACAACCACCTCTGCGATTCATCGTGATCTCCGATATTCAACAGCCCTCGAGCCAGTTTCGGTAAGCTTCTCTTGATTGTTAGTTACCCTGTAGCAGCTAGGTATCTTGATTTGAGTTATTCCTGTAACACATTACGAGCGACACTGCCTTGTTAAGTTGAATAATATAGCGTAAACTAAAGCACAGCTGTTTATTTCACCGCAAGTGTTCATTCTGTCTAGAGGCCACATGGTCGTACACCAAATACTATGATGTTTATGTCGTAAACGTGCATCTATCAGACCATCAAGCTGCAGTCGCGTGTCCATTTTGCGTCTGTAAACAAATAACTATGGATTTGTTACTATCAGATATCAATAAGATGGTTGGGGCCCCTCTTAGCTTGTGTGATTATCTAATTAGCAGGAATTGTACAGCCATCGTTGAGTATTGGTCCTGTAAGTCAGGATCAGAGTCGATTTTAGTTGTATGTCGTCGAGTTTTACTTTTTGAATGTATGTTTGAAGCTATCATGCAGCATATAGGTTTTGATGAGTTCTGTAGCCCTCAAGGATGTGCTTGTAACCAGTCAGGTATAACTTTGATTTTAAACATGCGTTTCAGCAGATTTTCACGCTATTCAGCTGTATCATGACAATTCTCTAGTGTCAAAGTCTGCCCCTAGATGGCGGTGGTTAGCTGCAAATTTGTTCCTCCATTGAATTGTCTTCGTAATTTCCTCGCAACCTTTTTCAAGTTAACACTTTTCGTCTTGGTAATTTTATCTTTTAATTTATGTTCAAAATGACACGAACTTGTATAGCTACAATTAGAATTACCGATAAAGAATCGAGAGCAGTCGAGATAGTGTCAAGATGCTACTGGCGCATCACGCCGTGTTTCAGTATAGTGATGTGGAAGGGTTTGTAGTACCGCGATTTGCCGCTTGGTGTCTCAGCTCGTGCTAGTGTAGTACTACTTACTGGTGTTGCTGCTACGACTTCAACAACTACTAATATCGCACTACTATTATTCCTACTACTACTAGTACTACTACAACTACTACTGCTGTTACTTCTACAACTATTGCTATTACGAATTACTACTATAATTACTAAATCACAACTATTCCTTCTGCTACACGGCTACTACTAATGTTACTATCGCTGCGAGTAATGCCTTTTACTACTACTACTACTACTTTTACTACTACTACTACTTTTACTACTACTACTACTTTTTTACTATTACTACTAATATTGCTACTACTACTACTGCTTTTACTACTACTACTACTACTTTTGCTACTACTTCTACTACTTTTACTACTACTACTACTTTTACTACTGCTACTACTACTACTTTTACTACTACTATTACTACTTTTACTACTACTACTACTACTACCACCACGATAACTACTACTACTACTACCACCACGATAACTACTACTACTACTACGATTACTACTACTGCTATAACTACTGCTTGAACGACTACTGTTGGTAACCATCAATAATATAAGACGAGATACTTCTACCGCCATTGCTATTAATAAGACAACTGCTACTACTAGTACTGTTACTACTGTAACTGCTAACCAAGTAAAGTAGGTGTACTTTCCTCCTCTTAGGCTCCTTTATGTAAAGATTTACAATTAAGACATTACAATTACGTCACTTTAACACGAATACTATCATTAACGATTGTTACTAGCTTTGCTTTCCATGTTGTTACGTAATATTGACCAGCGAACTATTATCGAAACCCTACATCAAAATTCGTTCCAAGTATATTTACGAAACGGCCATTGACGATGGTATCAACCAGCCAGGATTTCTGACCAACAATCGACTTAATTAGATAACCTCGTTTTACGTACTTTATAATCGTTACTATACACTGCATGGCATCTACGTGAATTCGTGATATGAGAGAGATACTGAGGATTGATGATACGATGATATCGATTGAGTTATACGAGAACATATACAAGTGCGCTACGAGCTTCGAACACTTTAGCCAAGAAAACCCATAAAAATCTGGGAAAAAAAATTCCTTGACAAATCCCTGATAAACCACAAAACGTCGGAGAAACAAAGTTCAATTCTTGTAAACAAAGGTTTTACAACTCGAACATATTTCCGGGGACTTGCAAACTTCGCTCAGCGCGCGGTCTATATTACGTCTGACGATTGTACGAAACGGCACGAGATCCAGTTATAAATAAAAACGGACACGGGAGTTTGATTGGGTCGTACATAGAGAGGGTGCAGTTAAAAGCTCATCTGTTTTCGCGTGACAATCCTCTAAAAACAGCTGGAACCCTCTATGACATGCTAACTCATAAGCTGCGCCATGGTGTGGCACACGCGCCAGGGTTTTTTCAATCCCTTCTTGAAGGAAACGATAAAGTAAAACGCCGAAAAGGGGTATTAACGAGTTAAAAATAGCATTCCTCGTAGTTTGCCAACCGAGAAAGTCAATATATAGGATTCCTGGTGCCAACGTTGCGTGTCGTTTTCGTTTTTCACCTTCACGGTATCTCAGCCCTCGTCCATACCATCCTTGATGATGGCTGTAAATTATGACCATGTATCTTTATTATATTTTGTGATAGATGGTATATAAAACACATGATGAATTCGACATGCAAGTTTTATGGCATTTTTAAGAAAAATTTGGATGAAGGACCAGATTTATGGCAGTTTTGCGAAGATATTGCCAATCCAGCTGTGTGTGTGTCTATCCAATCAGTTCTGCTGGAAAAAGGGCCAACGAGAGCGTGAGGCCAAAGAAAGGAAAATTGCAAATTTCCTCAGCCGTTAGATTGGATCCTCGCCTCTCGCATGTTTGCCAGAGAAGGTCAAAGGTCAAATAAGCTTAACGCTGCTTTGCATATCACTATTAGCTTATCACTTGTACATCACATTATGTTAAATGCGTAATATATTGTCAACAGGTTTGGATATTATGTTAGATCGAACACTGGGTCATGTAATACTACTGACAAGCAGGCCGTCTCTATTGGTATGGTTACCGTTCACCTTGGGAATCTGATCAGATTCCGGGTATCACGTGTAGCAATCTAACCAGATCTTGAATTGTGCAATTTTTACAGCGAAAAGTGAGTTCGATTCTCCAGTATAAAATACTATAATGTTATTATTACTATCTGTATAAACATGGTATATATCAGATTGCATGGTGTGCATATTAGTATCAGGTTTGGACAGTACATCCCACTGAATGCCAGTATGTTGATATATCAGGCTATTAGACGTCCATACTATTGACATGCGTGGCTATTAGAAGTTTCGATAATGTGATGTGATACATCAAAAACGCATTCGTTATATCAATGATATCGATATGAAATGATTAGTATATCGTTCATCCCTGATTGCATCTCTACTTGGAATCCATACTGATGAACAGTATTGTCACATACAAACTGTTAGGGCCCAACTGCAAGGACAAAAGTGTCTATTTATAGATTTACGAACAGTTGGACAACTATTGTAAAGGAAACTATCAGACACTGCACAGTACAAAGTAACAGATATGAAAAACGTCTTCTTGTTTCTGATTGGCTGTTTTTTAAAAACCCGTATCGATTTCTTTGGTTTCTTCAAACTGAGCAGCCGGGTTGTCGATTCCGTTCAAACGGCGACGTACGCTGCTGCCTCGGCGGCTGTTATCATCGTCTGCTAAAATACATCACGGCGTATCAGAAATATGATTACTATTATTTTAACTTTAATGACGCTGTAGTATGATACAGTGGCGTTTGGGAATTAAGAAAATGAAAAAAAAATTTCTTGGCTGTTAAAGTGAAGGAGAAAA